>CAUYRH010182601.1:0-24426 GCA_963574655.1 Perodicticus potto
CTTGGCATGTCTGGAAAGTTCTCTTTCATAATCTCATAAAGAAGAGACTCTGTGCCTTGTGACGCCACTTCATCATTTTCAGGTATCCCTATAAGGCGAATATTGGTTTTCTTCGAGTTATCCCAGAGCTGTCTGAGAGAATGATCCATTTTTGTCTTCTATTTCTCTTCCTCTTTGGAAGATTGGGAGCATTCGAAAGCTTTGTCTTCCATGTCAGAAATCCTTTCTTCTGCTTGATCCATTCTGTTACTGAGGGATTCTACTGTATTTCTCAGATCTTTGAGGGCTGCACCTTCTTGTCTCAATGTGTCAAATTCTTTGGTCATTTTGTCTTTTAATTCTTTGAATTCTAGAGACATCTTTAGGGTCATCTTTTGGATTACTGCCTTAAATTTTAATTCCATCTTTTCCTCCATTCCGCTGATCTTATTTGCTATCCAGACTCTGAATTCGATTTCTGACATTTAGCCATTTGCTTATGCAAGGGATCTTGTGCTGTATCTACCTTGTCGTTCCTAGGGGGAGTTCATCTACTCTGATTATTCATATAGCCAGAATTTTTCTGTTGATTCCACCTCATGATTATTTTTCACTGTTGCCTATGACCGTCCTCAGAGTTGGGGAGGTGTCTCTCCCAGATCACAGCCTGCCAGAATCACTCTGTTGTTGCTGGATCTTTGTAACGAGTGACCCTGCGTAGCTCCTCTGGGACTGCCCCACCAGGGAGTTCTGGCTGTGGGAACAGCTCCGGAGTGTGGCATGCCCAGATCAAGCAGTGTGTGGGATGGGGCACCTGGTGGCCTTTGCAAAGGGAGCAGGTGCCTTCAGCAGTCTCTGGCTGGGAAGAGGGCTCCAGAGGGTGGGTGGCAGGCCTGTGGCACAAATCAGAGCCAGGTGGGGTCCCGGCAGGCAGTAGGCTGAGGCCAGGCACAGCAGAGATCTGCACACACCGCGGGAGTCTCAGTGGACTTCCTGGCCACTGCTGACGGCAGGCCAATGCCTGGTGGAGTGCCAATCGGGGCAAGCTGGAGTCCCGCCGGAGTTCCTGGCCACTGCTGGTTGCGGGCCCACCAATCAGGGCCACGTGGGCGTCCCAGCAGACTTCCTGGCCGCTGCTAGTGGGGGGCCTAGGTCCGATGGTGTGTTAAGTGGGGCTGCAGGAGTCCTGGCAGAGTTCCTGGCCACTGTTGGTGGTGGGCCAAGGCTCAGCGGGGTGCCAATTGTGGCCACATGGGGGTCCTGGTGGAGTGGAGTTCCTGGCCACTGTGGGTGGTGGGCCTGGGGCACGGATTGGATTGGGTGGGGGTCCTGGCCTGTGGCAGGCCGAGGTCAGGAGGGGCACAGATCGGCACCAGGAGGGAGTCCCAGGGGACTTCCTGGCCACTGTTGGTGGGCCGGCTAAGACACCAATGGGTTCAAACTAGGGTGCACAGGAGTCTCAGGGGAGTTCCTGGCTGCTGCTGGCACAGGCCAAGGCCCGGCGGCAGTCCTGGCAGAGTTCCTGGCTGCTGCGGCAATGGGCTAAGGCCCGGTGTGTCACAGATTGGAGCTGCGCTGGGGTTCCAGGGGTGTCCTTGGCCTGGGGGTTGCCAGGGGCTCAGTGGGGCCCCAGAGTCTCTTACCTGGCTGGCTGCCTGGTCCAGCAGATAGGGAGGGTGGGCGCTGCTCAAGTCTTCCTCCCTCAGTTTCAGCTGAGGTCAGGCTTCTCTTGCGTCAGGTAAGGGGGGAAGGGAGTCTTGGAATTTCAGAATGGCGGAAAACTGTTGTTCAGTTTTTCTGCCTGAAGCCTGGTTTCTGGAAGTCACAGCTTGCCTCAGGGGTGATCTGCAGTTATCACTTCTCTCTCTCTGCTGGTCTCCCAGTCTTCAGCTCAATTGGGCAGTTTCTGGAGGTTATTTTTCCTTTTGGACAGGAGCCTCTGTCGGGAGCTGCTTTCAGTTGGCCATCTTGCCCCTCCCCCCCAGCAGTCATTTCTATGAGAAGACAAATTTTAATTATTGAGAGATGAATTTTGAGCAAAAATAAGTATGTTAACTTACTTTTTCTAAACCACCATATTGACATATGATTTACATATGTGGGTCACCCACTTAAAATGTATAAAGTTTTAAGGTGTATTTGCAAATATGTACAACTATTATCGTAAGTTTAGTACATTTCATCATTTTAAAAAGAACTTTCATATCCTTACTTAGGTATATATCGTAAAATTAATTTATTAAATGTACAACTTAAAACAGAAAACAAAACTAGACTTCATTGGTTTTAGAAGTTAATTAATTTCAAGAATCAACTCCAGGTTAAAAAATAAATTATGATTAAACATAATTAATATGCTCCCTTAAGTAATTTAAATTTTATTTTTAAATAATTTAATATTCGTAAGACTCCCAGTGTGAGGGAAACTAAGGAATAAACACGAAAATTCTTGGTAAGCACTGAAAAAACTCATTTAGTGACATCCACTACATTTACCCATGTTGCAAATGTTAAGTTCTATGAAACATGCTATCACAGTAATTAAATAAACTGTCATGTCTTTTAACTTAACATCACAAACCTAAAAACAATTACTCAATGTGGAATGAAATCACGCCTAACCTTATCTTTTGGTAAATGTTACAGATACTTTAAAAAAATCATTCACAGGTAATTTTTAAATATGTACAAATATGTGAGACTGTGGGTAAGGCCTATACCTCCCTTATATTTATATTTCATTTGACATTTGTCTACAGTTTGTAGATTCCCCCAAAGGTAATGATGCAGGACATTGGGCTCCCCAGCCAGCTCAGCGGAGCTGAGAGACCTGCCGCCTCCACCTTGGCGGTGTAGGTGCACCAGCAGCGTGGCTGAGGAACCAGCGGGCTGTATGACAGGCAAGGAGGGGGACCTCCAACCCCCCACCGGAGGATCCAATAGCCAAAAAAGCTGGACAACTGCTGAGGAGACACCTGCGCCTTGGTGTCTCCTTCACTTTACACTTAGGACTAAATATGGAACCCCCATTTCCTATGCTAGGTCAATTTCATGTGAATTTCCTAGGCCTCAATTCCATGAATGGACTCTGGCCATTCATTGATACATTCATTCACTTTGCCCCTGGGGAAGGAACTGTGTTCATTCATTGATACATTCATTCACCTTGCCCAGGCGGAAGGGACTGTGTTCATTCATTAATACATTCATTCACCTTGCCCTGGAAGGAACTGTGTTCATTTATTGATACATTCATTCACCTTGCCCATGCAGAAGGAACTGTGTTCATTCATTTCCTGGCCAAGGAACCCAAGCACCTGTATATATACCCCGAGATTAAGAGCCTAAAACCGGAGGCGCGGAAAGACCGGGAGAAAAACGGAGAGAGCTTTTCTCTCCCCACTTGAATTCTCTCTCTCTCTACCAGGAGCTTTAGTGTTTTTTTGTATTCTTTGCTGTCTTACTGATCTGTGGTCCGTGGATTTATTCTTCAAATCACTGAGACCAAGAACCTAAAATTCCGGTGTACTACCCAAAAGCGCAAAGGTTCAAAGTATCAAATTGGGAGACTTATGGGCCAGATTATCCAGACTCAGAGGCAGTCATTTCAAGTAATGTAATGTGTTTTTGTGTGCATTTATGTACATTTGGACACAAAACACAATTTTTGGAAATTGCGCTTTATGGCCATCGTCCCTCTGTCATGAGGACTTGCGCCCACAGGGTATTTTTGTTGGTGTTACGGGGTCTCTTTCCTTTTGCTCTCCCATTCCCTCAATCAGTATCTTGGAAGCTGATACCATGTGGATTGCTTTCTGCTTTTGATGACAGAATTTTCGAGGAAATTACATGAGGCTTTCACGGTTTTCCACCTGTGAGCTCTATTGCTCAATGGGCTTGATGCCTGGCTATTAGCATCAGCAAAATCCCCCACATTCTCAAAAAATACACAGAGCCTGACTGGACAAAGAACAATTTTCACTGCAGAACCCAAATGAGAAGAATCAAGTAATATCTTACTGAAAAGGTAGAATCATTATAATAAATATGGAGCATCATTGCTGATGACTTCCATCACTTGTGAACACATGTGGCATCATGCACTTAATTTAATTTTTAAAAAATAAATTTACATTTTGGTATATATATTACATAAAGCATATTGGTGAAGTTAAATATTTTCTGTAAATCAAGGAAATTTCAATAAATCTAAAAACTGTGTCTATTTTAACAAGGCATTTTAAAATGTAATTTGGAAGTTTCATCAAATGAAATCAAACCAGAAGATAACCAAACAGCAGAATATATAAACTTTCTCCAAATATTAGCATGTTTCCATTTATTACTTATAGGAGGACTTACTGTGGAAATATTTCCATGAGCAAATTTAAGCAATACCTGGAAAATAAACTTGAACGTCAGATACACAAAGGTTTGTTGGAAATTTATGGAGGGTTGAACAAAATCTGCACAGCTTTTTTTTGGTGTGTGATTTCTTTGGCACTGTTAGAATGGTGCTATAATATATATGCACCTTTACATGTATCTTTGCAGGTTCACGATTCCAATCTGCTGTTCCAACAGAGAATCTCTCAGCGGAGGGAGAAGAACATTCAGTTCACACATTTGTACCATTGTGGAGTGTTCTCCCATAGTACTGAGGTACAAAAAGAACAGTGAGAAAGCAAACATTGATTATAGTTATTAGAAGGATAGGAAGTGTTTTTAAACCTTAAAGCAAATGGAAAAACAGTAAATTAAGAAGTAACATGCTTTAACCATACATTTTAAAATTTAAATGCATGTTGTATTGGTTTCAACACCATTTTTTTGCTGTGATACAGACCTATGCCATTCTTATTCTTTGAGACAATGCTTACCTTTTGGAGCTGTCATTTATTTTAAAAGTCTGTAGTTATTTGACCTGACCACTCTCTTGCCAAGTCAGATGGAAACCATGCTTCCTCCCTATGAACTTGGAGCTATCTAAGTACTTAAAACTTCATAGTACTAACAGCCTAATGCCTATTAAAGATTCTAATTACATTTATAAAACCTTCTTCTTTGTTATCTCAGAGAAGCCAATTAAATTTCATATACTTTAGGCATGTTTATTAATTAATTTCATAAAATCTTAGAAAATAAAATGGTATTCTTTATTTTTTAGAATCATTAGCCATTACCTCCTGTAAACAAATCAATTGTAATAGAGTGATAGAGACAGAACGTTTTATTCAGAAAACATCTTTATTGTTATTACCCATATTTACTTCTAGCCCCAACAAAATCCCCTGAATGTCATAATATGTCTAATTAAAAAGACTCCGAGTACAGAGATTGTGGTCATACCCTAGAATCATTCTAATTCTTGTTTTCATTCAATATAAATAGAAAGATCCAGTTCACGAAATATCTACTTAGTGCTTGCTAAATCCATAACACTGTGGTAGAGAAAGAACAAAAATGAGCTTTTCTGCATATCAATTATTTGTTTTTAATATTTGCATACTATATATGTAATGGTTAACACACATTATAATCAGCTAAGAGGGGAATAACATACTTTAAGGAGTCCAAGGACCAGAGCTCTTGAGCATTTCGTGGGCTTCTGTGATGTTCAGGATCTTAATCTTTACTTAGAAATAATTTCTCAAAATTTGCTAGAAAATATGTTCAAAAGAAACACTGTTCATAAAAGTGATTACTCAATGTCAAATAGGACAAAATGATGACTATTTCTGCGTTCTGTGACAGATACTCCAGTCTGGTGATTTTCTAGCTTTCATTTCCTGCCTTTTCATTGGAACAGGATTTAAAATTTATTTTGAGAATGTGCCCAGCCAAAGGATTGGTTCTTATCATTTAGCAATCTTAAATTAGGGGAAGAAGAGCTTCTTCCCTGAGCCCTGTGTTTTCAAGTGCCTAATCCTGGCCATCTTTGTCACATG
Source organism: Perodicticus potto (assembly GCA_963574655.1). NCBI lineage: Eukaryota > Metazoa > Chordata > Mammalia > Primates > Lorisidae > Perodicticus > Perodicticus potto. Next base: position 5,928 of record CAUYRH010182601.1, read on the forward strand.
CCTCATGGGGTGAAGGATTTGCAGAGTCCAAAAGGTAGCACTGAGTCCCCATCTGCCATCAGATCCATATGTTCCTGCATCCTAGAATTCCCTATTCAAAAGATCCATGGCGTATATAGGCCTTTTTTCTACGTCTTTTCCTCTTGAGGACAATCCAACAGAGAATGTGCGTACTCCTATGACAGAAGGGTGCCAAGCATAGCTCTTTACACAGAAGGAGTTTGGAGGCTAGAATGTCTGTACAGGTGCTGTGTAGACACCACGTCATATAGGAGAGAGACGGGAGTAGGAAAATAAGGGTGGAAATATGGGCACTTAGTGGAAGCGTCATATCTTGATGTGCTTGCATTCTAGAAATAATGATTTCATAAACTTAAAACCAGTATTCAATTGCTTATTAAAAGTAGGTTAGAAATTGAATTAAGAAAATGATGCAGATGATGGGCAGAGGGAACAGAGACAAGAGGGAAGTGAATCAGAGAAAAGCAGGTACAGGTTCAGACTATACTATGTTGAGAAGCTCAACGTCTGTTGCAAGATTGACAGCTCGAAGTCTGTCTCTTGAAGGCAGGTAGACCGTCTTGCTGGGACTTCACCCCACCCCCAGCTCCACTCTGCCCCAAAGTCTCTGAGCACTGAGAGGCCAGGCTCCCACAAGTGGGACTGCTCCCTCAGAAGGAGTGAGGGCAAGGGTTTGGCAAGATTCAGGAGAGAAGGCAAAACATGCCGAAATCAGTGCATATGCTTTGATTTCATAGGAGAGAAAAAGTCTCTCAGGAAGGTGAGGGGAAAATGCCTCTCCCGTCCAATTCTTAGTATGACAGGGCACCTGACTGCATAAGGCTTCGCAGGGCTTAATGGATCATCTTGATGTTGTGTGCACCGTCTAATTGGGGTCAGCCTTGATGTCCTGCACCTGGACTGTGTTCTTGTTCCAGATTTTGTTTGTGTTAGGATCAAAAGTAATGTAGAGTAATAAAAGTAAGAAGTAAATCAATGCAATTAAGGTAGTTAGTTAAAGAAATAGTTTGGTTAGAAAATGCAGGCCCAGCAAGAACCATGATGTAAGGATATAGCCTCCCCTATTTAATGTATGTAATAAAAACAGAGCTAGCCCTGAGCAAGGAACTGTCTACCTGTCCTCATGTTTGAAGGTGGACAGACTCCTGACCCAGCAGCTCTTTAAAATAAACTTTCTCTTTGTGTCTTGACATTTCATTTTTCCCTTCTCCTGTCATCTCTGCCAGCCACTGGGAGGGATCATGCAGCATAGTTTGGGGCTGGTCCCCAACAGGAAAAAAAGTAGAATGAATTATAGCCCATTAGAAAAGAGTGAAAGTGGTGGTCTTGTACACTGGGGTAGCATGACACACTGGGCTAAAGCATGGAGGGACATCTCATTTCTAAAGGAGCCTGCAGCAGAGCCCGGGCTGTTCCAGGCATTTCCTTCCTACCTAGGAATGTTGCATTTCCAGAATGTTCTAAAGAACTATTAACTAGAAAGAGGGTACAGTGGGTTGGCCAAGGGCCACTTGAAAAGTGTCCTACAATTTACATTTTAGTCAAGGTGGGAGAATGAAACTCACTTTACTAAACCATCTTTAGACTTAATCAATTTTAAATATGTAACTATGTGGAATGTAGGACTCTACATTCACATCCTTGCTTTGGGTTTTGCTAATACCCATGGACAGTAAGTCCCCTATCTCCCTGGTGATTATTTAGGTCTATGGGATGAGATATGGACAGTTACTTAGCTTATGAAATGTTCAATTTCCTTAAGTACTAAGTTTGACAGTATTTCTGACATTTTATTTTGACCCTTCTTGCTGTTTTTTTTAAATTGTGAAAATACACCTTTTTCTTTCAAATGCATGTTTTGACAAACAATTTTTTGTGAAACCATGGCTAAGTAAAAATTTCATGGTATCTTTTAATATGAGCCCCTTCATGGAATCAGTGTAGTACAGACAACTTGAAATACCAAGGAATTGTATGGGAGGGATGTGGCTAAGGAACATACCTTGAAAATAAACCACATGGGTGACCTTAGACAAAGGTGAATAATGATGAGCTGAAAGTTGCAGTGGAAGAGAATCCATCTCAAACCATGTGTAAATTAGCAGCAAAGTTTGATGTCACTATTCTAACAATACTGGACCATTTGAAGCAAATTGGCAGGGTAAAGATGCTAAATCTATGCATTATGCATGAGTTAGATGAGTGTCAGAGAAGAAATTTTCTTGAAGCTTGCCTTTCTTTGTTGTCATGATATAAAGGCAAACCATTTCTACATCGTAGTGTTACTTGTGATGAGAACAAATCCTTTTTGACAATTGCACCTCCTTACCATAATGGTTGGATAAAGATGAAGTGCTGAAACACAGTCCAAATCCAAATATCCATCAATAAAAGTTGATGGTGTCTGTTTCATGGTCCAACTCAAGTATTATCCACTATAGCTTCCTGAAAACTTATAAATCAATTACAATGGATACCAGCTGATGTCAGTAACAGAGACAGGCCAGTCTTCTTAAGACAACACTTAACCCCATGTTGCACAAACAATGTTGCTTAAACTACAGAAGCTGGATTTGGAAACTCTCTATTATTACAAAATTCACAAGACCTTGCACAAAGTGACTACCACTCTTTCCAGGTGTTAGACCACTTCTTTCAAGGAAAAATATTCACTTTTTAATAAGCTGTGAAAAGTGCTTTCCATGATTTCATCACCACTCACTTTCCAGTCTTCTATGCTGCTGCCATAAGCAAGATGTTAAGATGGCAAAACCGTGCTGATAGTTTAGGCACATACTTTAATGTAACAGAACCATACTGCTTCCTGTTTGAGATATAATAAAATGAACTTTGGGGAACTAAGTAATTGTTTCTTTTTGCCCCAGTTGCTTTCTTCTTCTGGTCTCCAAAGATGCTTACATCAGACCATTTGGTTTTGTTCCATTGGTCTGTGAGTCTCTGTGTTTTTCAGTTTTATTTTTTTCTTTGTTGATCCTTTTTAAAAATCTCTTTTCTTAGTGTCTCAGTTCATTTTTTGTGGCTACAAAGGAGTAACTGAGACTGGGTAACTTACAAAGAAAAAAGTTTGTTAGCTCCCCATTCCGGATGCCTTAAATGTTCAAGATTGGGCAGTGGCATCTGGTGAGGGCCAAAGGCTGCTTCTGTTGATGGTGGAAGGTGAAGAAGAGCAGAGATCTCATAAGGAAAGAGAAACGGGGATATTCCAGGCTCTATTTAACAGAGAGCTCCCACAGAAATGAACAGAGTGAGAAGTTGCTCATTCCCAAGAGAGGATATTAATTTATTGATGAGGGTTCTGGCCCTATAAGCTAACCACCTTCCCCTAGGTGTAAACTCTCCAGACTGCCACCCTGGGGATTAAATTTTAAAATGAGGTTGGACGAGGAAAAATATCCAAACCATATCATCAGTTTAGATAATTATTTCTTTATCTATATTCAAATCACCTACTGCTTCTTTAAAATTCCATTTTTTCTATTGAGTGAAATAAATATTTTTAATTTTTTTCCATTCTGAAAAAAATCCAAGCATGTTTAACTCTGTCTTATAAAGCATAATATAATATGCACATAACTGATTTAAAGAATTGATTCAAACCAATAGCTAAATCATCTTGAGATTTGAATATGTTGATTGCCATTTCCTTGAGGTTTGATAAAATAATTTTGTCCTTTGTATATATAATGATGCTAAATTTAATCTTGAACATTTTGAATAAATAAAATTTTATGTGCATTCTGGGTACTTTAATAATATTCTGAAGAATATTATTTTTGTTTTTTGTTATTTATTCATTTTTCTATATAAATCCATTTAAGTTTATGACCCCAGTTGGTTTTTGCCTTCTGTGAGTGATGGTTCTAATCTCAGTTCAGTTTTGAGAGGTTTGGCTATTCTGCTTGGAATATGTTACTTGCAAAAGTTATTCAGGGCTTAATTGTGACTTTGCCATTGTTTAAATATTTATTTTTCAAAGCCTTTGCTACTTTGGCTTCGGCCTTGCTTTGTGTGTGTCATTTAGGGTAAATATCTGGCTTGGATGGTGTTTCAGATATTAGCTTAGTTTTCAAAGCTTTCACAGCACCGTTTTGGAGTGTAATGGATTCTCAGTGGTGACTGTTAGATTTGTGTTGGTTTATACATAGAATCAAATAAAACCATTCTTGAGTTGCCTCTCTTCCTGGATCCCTGCCTTTTACTTTCTAGAAAACAGGGAGCCTTTATCTTACCCTCTGTGCAGAAACAGAGTGCACATCAATGTTTCAGCTGTCTCTGCTCTTGATCCCCTGAGGAGCAATGCGACCGGATCCCATGTTTTGGGCAAAGTTATAAAAGCTAAAATTAAAGTGATAGTACTAATCATAAACAGAAATTCACCCCTTTACAGATTGCTTCTTTAACTTTTAAGTCCCCTTCACAAGCTTCCCACTTAAGGTTAACTTCCTGAAGTCCTTGGTTCATTGCCAGATTTTTAGTTTTCATTAGCAGGGGACAGAGGCTATAGTGCTGAGGTCTTGCTATAACAGAATGGGAACCTGACCTCTTTTCTTTATACTCAAATTAGTTTCCAGGTATGACACCAAAGCTCTACTTCTGAGTAGAGAGGATCTCCCCTCACTTTTTTCTTTCATATCCACTCCTGCCGGGTCTGTAGAGAAGGTGCCATTTATTTCCATCTCTAGTGTGACTAGTGAACTCACTTGTGTCCATCATGAACCAAGTGTCAGCTTTGTCTTCCTTCATCCAGTGATCATAAAGTGACCCTACCTACTTGGAAAATACATGGTGTTCACTTACACTTTCCCTGTGCTGTTTTACCAACACCAGCACAGTATTTGATGTTTTTGCTCATATGATTCAGATCAATTTAGGAGCCTGCCACAGGCTCTACAAGTGGAATTTCTAGTAGTCTGTCATGTCTGAACATTCTCTCTGAAGGATAGGGCCAATGACCACATTTCACATCTTCTAAAATGAGGAAAGATATGTTAGGCTGCATAATGGGCCCCAGGAATGCCTGTACTCCATTCCAAACAATTGGCTATATTGCTATATGCAACAAAAGTGTTTTGCAGATATAATCAAAGTTAAAATCCTGCCCAATCTAATCATGTGAGTATAAAGAACCTTTGATATCTGTGAAGAAGAAAGAGAAATATGATGTGGAAGTAGAACTGGAAAGATGTAAATTTGCTGATTTTACAGATGGAGGGAGAAGTCCATGAACCAAGGAATGTGAATGTTTTATGAACTCTGGAAACAGAAAAAACAATACATTTGTCCCCTCCTCCCGAGCATCCAGAAAGTACTGCAGCCCTGACAATAGTAAGACCCGCATCAGACTACTGACCTCTAGAACTGTAAGATAATAAAGGATGTTGTTTTAAACTTCTAAGTTTGTAGCAATTTGTTACAACTACAATAGAAAACTCCAAAACAATCTAAGGAAGAGAGCTGGTAGACCTCTTGTGCTTCTGGTGACCTCCTTGATCCAGCCACTTTAGACTTCTTGCCTTTTGGTGCTTGCTGGGCTCTTGCAAGATCATGTTGTGGGTTCTGTAGCTGCTTTTTTGTATAGATACGGTGCTGTTTTCTGTATCTTGAGCAGGTTCAAAATCAGATTATGCTGTGACTTAACCCTACTTTTTGGCGTAGTGCAGGCATCCGAAAACATTTTTCTGTTAAAGACTACATAGCAAATATTTAGGCTTTGTGGGCCAAGAGCAAAATTCAAGGATTAATAAGCAGGTATATATTTGTGTATAGCCATTCAAATTTAATTTCTCTTAAATATAACCATTGAAAAATGTAAAATTTATTCTTAGATTGCACAGCATACACAAAGAGGCTGCAGGCAGACTTATCTTGGGAGCTATAGTTTGCTGACCCCTGGCATAGTAGGGGGGGATGTGGCCAGTTACAGAGGTGACACCTCTGCATCTTGTCCAGGAATGGATGCACGCTAGTTCTAGGGAAAGGACATTGTCATTCCTGCTGACTTATAGTGTCCAGGGGGTCTAGGGATCAAAATCTTTAAGTGAACAAAGTGAGATGATGTCACAGGCTCCCATCCTATCCCAGCCAAAGCCTTGATCTTGGCCTAGAACATCTTCCCAGTCTGACCTTTTTCAAAGCCCTGCTAGTGGCCTGCTAATACAGTGATTAAGACTGCAGGCTTTTTCTTAGCTTTCTGTGTACTCCATTTGAAAGTGATTAGGATCTTTTAGGACTACACGGAAAGCCCTCTAGACTTCTCACTTAGATTTTAATTGGAAGAGTGAGGAAAGCATCTAGAATATTTTTGGCAGGCAATACATCTTGAACACATCAAATTGTCTCCAATGAGAACAGCTTTCTGACAGCCAACATGTGAGTAAGCCTCAAAATTCACCAATATAACCTCATTTTAAAAAAAATTCATGATGTTAATTAGGAAACATTTTTTTTTCTTGAGATACAGAAAGCAGATGTTTTTGTTTTAGTTGGTCCCCATAGGATGCCAGGCTTAGGAACTAGATTCCCGATTGGGGCAATCCATCACTCCAAGGGTATAGATTAAGCTAAGTACATACAACATTTCACACTCTCTACAGTGAAGTATTTTAATGTAAATGATAAATAATGCTTTTCCAGCAAATATTTCAATACTTTTCTTTTAAAACAATACACAAATATTACATACTTACTGAAATTAAAAATTAAAAATATTTCCCATGCTAAAATATTTGCAAAAGCAACAACTGGTAATAATTCTTCAGTAAGACATAATATTTTTTAGACCATATTTCTACTTTTCTCTCCTAATCATTTCCTAAATATGTCCTGCTCAGTCCAAACTAGTCTACAATTCCTCATTATACTTTTTGCTTGGCTATTACACCCTTCACATTTGTATTTTCATTCTTCATCAGGCTGTTTCCTCAGTTTGTGTTGATTTATTCAAGAATGTGATTCAGTTTTCCATGGAATTTTCTACTTTCTATTTTGTGTATTCTTGCTCACAAGTATTGCTTATCTACTTTCCTTCTCTTTGAAATTCTTCTAGCCTGAAAGCCAAGTCCAACACAGGGAAGAGGTCTACATAAACAGCCAGGTTTGCCTGCATTAGACAATGTCTCTGAGTGTTTGAGCGAGATCATTAAGATACTACATAAGATAAAGTTCTAACCACCCCTTTGAATTACTTACCACTGATTTTCTCCTACTCGCATGCATGTTTCACATGCAAACTGTGCAGTGGCTCAAATAATTGAAAAAAGAAAGTAAAGTTTTAGCAAGAAAATAAAGTTTATTAACGACCTGCACAGCAAGCTGTGCCCCATCCTGGTTACAGGAGGCTCTGTGGAAAGTGCAGTTTGGGGTTTTATACACATATTTGAGGAGTATCAACTGCTTCTTGAAAGTCTCCCAGGATCTTAATTAAGTCTGTTCTCAAAACAACCTATTTGAAAAGCCTTTATCAGCCTCATTCCCACATTAGCTCTGGTCAGCATGACCCATAATAGCTTTGGTCAGCCTGACCCAAAGCAATCCAAAAGAGCATGACCCTATCTGTCATCTGTCCTGCTCACATCTGGCTGACTGCCTAACAAGGTGTTAATACATTCTGTTTATTTTTTCTCTCCACTTGTCTTTTGTTAGTTTAATTTCCAGTGACTCACCTGCAGAACCTGGAGGTAGAGGACATTTTTTTTTTCTTTCCCTACAGTATAGATTAACTAGAATCATAGAGCTACCATTCCAGTGTGTTGCCTCTTTCCTGTAATAGGGAGCCAGCAGTATGCTCGTTTCGTGGGTTAGAATTCACCCTTCCGTATATTGACCTGCTATGCTGGCAAATGGACTCAACAAAGTACACTTTCCTAATTCTTTTATCAGTTTGTCTTGTATTACATTTTATCAGTCAGGCACTAGGGAGAAAATTGAAGGTAAAGAGGAAACATGAACCTCTCTTCCGTTTTCTTGCTGCTTCTGTGACATCAACAACAGCATTTTGCCATTATAGCAACACTTGACCCTCACCACCCGCACATCATCCCTATTGTGATTGTTGTTTTTAGCCCCTGTCATCGCTGGGCACTCCAAAACCCACCACCATGGTATAGACTTGGTGGTACAGACAGAAGAAAGATCAAATCCCTTACTCAGAAGTCAGATCCACAGCGGCACAGCAGATTATACATATAACACATCATATATATAATCTATAATCTATATTTATATGATCTATATAAACAGAGAGAGAGCCTAGAACAAAATAATCTAGGGTTTCCACCATGCGAGTGCTCATAGGAGGCTCATGCCACTGTGCGATCCGGTGGCATGAGGAGCCTCCTACGAGCATTCGCATGGTGAAAATTCTAGATTTTGTTTCCCTAGGCCTAGCATTGATAGCTACTTTCTGTAGTTAGTATTTCTCATTTATCTCCATATTCCCTTTCTAACCAATTTATATATATATAATTGTAACCTATTGTATATATTAAACATGTTACCTGCTATGTAAATTGTATTTAACTCATGCTAGTTGTGAACTTGGGGCCTCATGAAACATATATAACTTGCATGTATTTTTACCTTTGATACCTAGGGAACCACATGGACCCCATGCAAAAATTTGGTTTTTGTTTTTTGCCATGGCCATCAATATGTTTAATATCCTTTACTGAAGTTTCTAGTATATTTTTCTTCACTGATATTAGCTATTTTACAAGGGGAAACTTGAAGACACCTGACCAAATTATAAAACTCATATGCCCAGATATTTAACATTGGTGTGTTTTAACATTTAAATTTCTTTTAGTATGTGACTATTTAGTGGGTGGAATATGTTGGGGGTTTGCCTTTGTGCTAATTATTCTAATTACATGGTCTGAAATTTCATTACAATTTTGTCAAACTAGAGCCAAAAGAATTATTATCTGTCTACCTGCAAAAATGCAGCTAAATGCTTTGGTTTAATCATAGCTTCAACCAGGTAAAATAGGACCATATTCTGTTTAATTCAAAACAATGTTTAAATAGAGTATCTTTCAGGGAAGTATATACAATTTTTCTATATAGTACTTGCATATAATTTGAAGATATTACAGCTTGAATTATATGTGGGGACTGGAAAGAAAAAGAATAAGGATTATGGTTTATGAAAATGTCCTTGTGTAGAAAAGATATATGTTAAAGTTATTTAAGGTTAGAACAGAGTGTTAAGTCACATTAAGTTGTATGAGTAACTTGGAGTAAATCCTCATCTTTGCTACTATTGTTGACAGGAATGATTACAAAAGTTAGGTTAAGTTTGCATGATAAAAGTGAGTCTGGTCGATGGTAATCATATAACCTGATTATTCAGAAAGGCTCTAATTCTGGAAAAGCAAGCAATATTTGGCAAATTGTATGTTTTTGCAATAAACCTTTCAAGTCAGTCAAGTCAATTCATTCCTTAAACCTAGAGTAGTGATTAAATATCTCTGGAATTGGTACTGATGCAAAACATTAAGTTAGGAAGCATGGATGCTTGGGGGCAACCTCTGTGCAACATGAAAATTTTTGATAGGAATGCAGTTGAAAAATATGCTAAAAAATATTTTACAATGTGGAATGTTCCAATAGAACCCAGATTTAATCAAATATTAATGAGCCAGTTAAGAAGATTTTATAGAAGAATAAATGAAAACCAACAAAAACCATTTGTGAACAAAGAGTGAGGAAATTCCAAAGTAATACATATTTTTAGTGAGTAAAAGTAAATAAGGTCATAACACCAGAGATTTTATTATAGAGAAAATAATAAAAATATAATAGTACTTTCAAAACTTTTTCTTCAAAATAGCCTCAGTACCAAAATAGACTGAATGGCTTCCCCCAACAAACATTGAGGATTGTGGGAATATGATCAGTTGGGTGAATGAGAAACAATATCTTGTTTTTAATGAAAATGAAAGATACGATATATAATCTATAAAATAAACTTTATATATATAAACACTTTAGTGCTTAATATTCAATTAATGAATGCTTCTTGAAGATGTTTCGTGTTTATCTTAAGGTTTTACATCTTATCTAAAAAGGCTGCATGAACTTCTGAAAGCAATAGAGATATCTTTGTTAGAGGAAAAGGGGCAAGGTGTTCCAAGGAATGATGATGTTCTCAAATATGGCCCTATTAAAATTCCACTTGAAATCAATCTTGTATTTTACTTTTATATAGGCAGACTACAAAAAAATATTCAAAGGTTGTAACTGAGTTTTCTATGTAGTGTATATCTAGGGCTAAAAAAATTTTGTCCAACCTAAAATCTAATTTTAAATACACCCACAAATTTAAGAAGATAAACTCTATTTACATGGAATATTAGCTATCAGCTATATCATAGGAAATATCTGAGGGACTACTGAGAACTTAGAATTAAAATGTATTCCTGTTACTCAAAGAGCTCACATTATAAAATAATAATAATAAATGTGCATATTTATGTGTGTGTGTACATATTTATCCCTTATAGATTTTCAGATATAATTCCATGCATACATCTTCATAACCCAAGCAATTACACATTGGGATAAAATTAATTGGATAATGATATCTACATACTAAGTGAAAGAGGGAAAATCTGAACCCAGTGTTCATCCTTCAAGTCCAGTATTCTTTTGCAACAACAGTTTTCCTCTTCTGTTTTTCCTTCTTCATAGTTTTTTTGACAACACCTTGAAACTACTTGCCAAAAAAGAAAGTAATCTCCCCTATAGTCTACTTTGTGATAGAGTTTATTGTATGTAAGTTGTCAATAATTAAACAACGAATTTAAAAGGAAGCTTCTTTTTTCTCAGAAACTGTTACGTTATTAGTATGCATAGATCCAAGCATTTTTGTACTTTCATCTACCTATAATCTTCTGGGACTCCAAAAATTATAACAGTCAACTGTTAGAATAGCCATCCTAACAACAATGCAGTGTCTAAAAGACGACAAATTTAACTGTGTATAAAATGTGGCATATCATTAAATAATAAATCTCTATTACCAGATGGTGTCCCATCTGACTGCCATCAATAATGGGCACCTTTGGTGGCACCTATGATAGTAGACCTGTTTAATTATATTGCTATATTTGGGCATTTGCCAAGAGGGTAAAAAAGCTAAAAAGTCAGCAGCTTAGAAACATAATCATGATAATCTTCTAAATGTCCTATTTCAAGGAAATTAGAGAAATTTCTTTTTCTAGTTTTTAGAGAAATTTCTTCTTCCATGTGGACCTAAGCAAAAGAGAAATTCACAAGGATTTGCAGAATTCAAATTACTTGTTATAACAGCAAACCTAGAATTTCCTATTAAAGTTTTTAAAATAGTATGTCACTTTAAATTTAAGTCGCATTTGATCATTTTTGTTGTTGTTGTTGCCATTGCCATGGAAGCCTTCTTCATCAGAATGGGAAAAGATGTTTTCATATTATGAATCAGACAAAAGCTTGATAACTAGAATCTATAGAGAATTCAAATTAACCAACAAAAACAGACTCAACAATCCCAAATATCACTGAACAAGAGACATGAATAGAACCTTCTCTAAAGAAGACAGACAAATAGCTAACAAATATTTGAAAAACTGTTCATCATCCGTAATCATTATAGAAATGCAAATCAAAACTACCCTGAGATATCATGTATCCACAGTGAGAATGGCCCACATCACAAAGTTTCAAAGCTGCAGATGTTGGTCTGGCTGTGGAGGGAAAGAAACACTTTTACACTGCTGGTGGGACTGCAAACTAATACAACCTTTTTGGAAGGAAATATGGAGAACCCTGAATGAACTCAAATTAGACCTCCCATTTGATCTTGCAATCCTATTATTAGGCATCTACCCTGCAGGAAAAAAAAATCCTTTTATCATAAGGACATATGCACTAGACTGCTTATCGCAGCTCAATTTACAATCACCAAAATGTGAAAACAGCCTAAATGTCCAGGAATGGATTAACAAGCTGTGGTATATGTATACCATGGAATACTATTCAGCCATTTAAAAAGATGGAGACTTTACATCTTTTGTATTAACCTGGATGAAGGTGGAACACATTATTCTTAGTAAAGCATCACAAGAATGGAGAAGCAAGAATCCTATGTACTCAATCTAATTTGAAGGCAGTAGATGAGCTAATACAATAGGTGAGGTAGGGGAATGAAGGATTAGGGAGAGGGAATAAGGGAGAGGAATGGGGGTGTCACAAGTATGGAACATCTCTTGGAGGCAGGACACAAGTATAAAAGGTATACTTGTTATAAAGTATAGCTAACAAATGCCATCAGTGTAACCTAATTCTTTGTACACCCAATGAATTCTGAACAATAAAGAAAAAAAATAATATCTCTATGTAGCATCATATTCTTATAAACTATGATATCTGAAATTTGACTTAATTGACTAGAATTACAGTTTTAACAGATACTGTTAGTTTCTCTCTTTATATTTTTCAAAGTTTTTCACAGAAGATCATAAGATGAATAAGATTTTTAGAGTTTTTTGATTATAAAATGAAATGTAGAACTATTGCATTTTCACTTTACAATTTGGTATGATTTACATTTCAATGACCCATAACTATTTTGTGAAATTCTTTGTTCCTATCAAACAGGATTATTCATAACTAATCTCTAACTTGTAGAAAAAGAAGAAGCTAATAGAGTTTTCTTATTTCAAATAAATAATAAATTTGAGTAACTATATTAGATTTTGAATTCTAGTGTAAATATTGCCACTTGAGAGTCATTATATAAAAGACACACTTCCATAAGGATGTCCTAATATACTTACTGCCAGTAGTTACTGTCTTGGGAATAAGCCTCCTGGCTTAGTTTTCCTTTCTGAACCACTTCAAAGAGTAATTAAATAAGTCTCCTGTTCTCTTATCTCACATATATATCTGTATATACACATATATAAAAACACACACACACATAGGGTGCCATAAATGTATATACATTTTAAGAAAGGAAAAAACTATATTAAATTTGTAACATTCAAGTCATGTTTGACTTCTGACAAGAAGTGCTCAGCATGACTTGTATTCATCTTTTGTTGTCAGTATATATTATTACAATTTTAATACTTTTTTTCCTTTCTTGAAATGTGTATACATTTGGCACCTTCTATATTATGTATGTGTACACACAAATAAGATATATTGTATATATACTATACATATGTGTATCTGTAAAACACATACATTGTAATTGCCCCAAATGGTCACATTTAGACATTTATTTTCATTAAGATTTCCAGTAACCAGTACTATTCGGAAAGAAACTTATCTAAAATTACATTAATGATATTATGAGATAGGATGAATAACAGGCCCCCACAATGCCCAGGTACAAATCCGCAAACTATGAGAATATGTTATCTGAGATGGCAAAAAGGAACTTTGGAGATGTGATTAAGATAAGGATCGTGAACTGCAAAGATTACACTGGATTATCCTGGTGGGCCGATGTAATGAAAATGATCTTCCTGAGAGAGAGGCAGGAGGGTGAGAGTAAGAAACAGAAAGTCAAGGACAGAATCCTAGGCAGGAGCGATGCAATTCCAGGAAGGGGCCATAAGCCAAAGGATGTCAGCAGCCTCTGGAAGCTGATGAAAGTCAAGAACCCTGAAAGAAAGCCTCCAGGAAGAATGCAGCCAACCCCTTTACTCTAATGAACTGACACTGACCTTTGTACTTCTGATTTCTGAAACAGAAATCCTCATTCTATTACATATTGCTATGGGAAAAGCATAAAATGTATTCGTATGAAATCAAGCTGGTCATAGTTAGTATTCCATATCCAGAGATGCTAAGCAGAAGTAGTGTTACTGGTGGTGTCTTAAATAACAGTTTTCTCCTCTAGCATCTTGGTAATCATGAATTAGCAGATTAGATTATTTGACAGTTCTCATATAGAAAGGTGAAAGTTGTAACTTCTCCACTTGAGTTTGGCATGACCCTCTGTTTCTTCAACCAATGCAGCAGAAGTAATTTCATTACAGTCCCTATCAAAATACCAACAACAGTCTTCACACGAACAGATGAAAAAAATCTTAAAATTTAGGATTTTGGAAAAACACAAAAGACCAAGAATAATGAAAGTCATCTTGAGCAATAAGAACAAAACTGGAGGAATCCCATTTTCTGACTATAAGTTATTTTACAGTGCTGTATTGACCTAAACAAAAAGGTATTGACATAAAAACAGACACACAAACCAATGAACCAGAATCGAAAACCCTGAAATATATCCATGCATTTATAGTGAACTCATTTAGGGTAAAGATACCAAGAACATATACTGGTGAAAGGACAATCTCTTCAATAAATTATACTGAGAAAACCGGATATCCACATACAGAAGAAAGGCACTAGACCTCTATCTCTTGTCATATGGAAAAATCAGTTAAAAGTTGTAAATCTATGACCTAAAGCAATGAAACTACTGAAAGAAAACATTGGGAAAATGTCACAGGACAATGATTTAGGCAGAGATTTCATGAGTAACACCTCAAAAGTCCAAGCAGAAATGGACAAATGGTAGCACATCAAGCAAAAAATAAATTCTGCATAGCAAAGACAACAATCACCAAAGTGAGCACATATACCAAAGAATGCAAGAAAATTTTTGAAAACTACCCATCTGATAATGAATTAATAATTGAATATATTAATATAAGTGGTTCAAATAACTCAATAGGGAAAAATCAAATAACATAATTAAAAAATGAGCCAAAGATCTGTATAGACAATTCTCAAAAGAAGACATGTAAATGTCCAACAGTTACATGAAAAATTCTCAAGACCATTAGTCATTGGAGAATTGCAGAAAATATGGTTACAGAAAAAATAAAAAAAAGAAAATCTTCAGTGAGACACCATCTCACTTCAGTTATCAATGGCTTTTATCAAAAGAACATCCAGTAACAAATTCTGACAAGGATGTAAGGAAAAGGGATTCTTCTTATAGCATTTGTGGGAATGTGAATTAGTATAGCCAGTATGCAGAACAGTATGGAAGTTCCTCCAGAGTAGTCCAGCTACCCATTGCTAGGTATATCCAAAAGAAAGGAAATCAGTATATATATATATATATATATATATATATATGAGATATTGCATTCTCAAATATATTGCAACACTAGTCTGAATAGCTCAGATTTAAAATCAACCTGAGTGTCCATCAACAGATAAATAAGTAAAGAAAATATGACCCAGATGCATGATGGAATATTATCCAGCATAAAGAAATAAAATCCTGTCATTTGTAACAACATGGATGGAACTGAACAGTATTCTATTAAGTGAGGTAAGCTAAGCACAAAAAGACAAATATATGTTCTTACCAAATGTGAGAGCTAATAATTAAAATTACTGATCTCACGGATGTAGAGAGAAGATTGATAGTACCAGGCACCGAGAAGGGTAGCGAGGGGACGGGGGTAGGGGGGGAAGTGAGGATGGTTAATGCATACAAAAATATAGTAAGAATGAACGATTTTTGAAAGTATAACAAACTGAGTATAATCAACAATAATTCTGGTGTACTTACAGATAACTAAAAGAATGAAATCAGAATGTTCCTAACATAAAGAAATGGTAAGGGCTTGCGGGACTAGATATCCCAATTACCCAGATTTGCTTATCACATATTGTATGTCTAAATCAAAACATCACTTGTACCCCATATATACAATTATTATGTGCTGCTGATTATTAAAAATAAGTTTCTAAAGAAAATATCTTATGTCAGAATAAAAATATATGTGGTATGTAGTATACATTCCCATCTATTTAAGCCAGTGGTTCTCAATCTTCCTAATGCCGCGACACTTTAACACAGTTCCTCATGCTGTGGTGACCCCCACACATGAGGACTGGTGTCTCGGTTTCTAAAACCATTGGAAATATGTGTTTTCCAATGGTCTTAGGAGACCCCTGGGAAAGGGGAAATTGTCGTTTGACCGCTAACGAGTTGTGACCCACAGGTTGAGAACTGCCGATTTAAGCAAATATAGCCAAACTAATGTAGCAGTAAACCAATTAAAGTTTTTTTTTTTACATATCTGCTAATCACTGAAAAATATTAGGAAATTAAGCTGCTGCCATTTTGACTAATTTATTAGGAGAAACAAAATTCATTTTGCACATGAGACTTAAACCTCATTTTAATGTTTGTTATTTGAGTGGGTTTATGATAAATCTATTTTAATTACCATTCGCTAGCATTTATGCTGGTTTTGGATTTTGAACGTGCTTTATTTTTCTTTTAATTTTAGTTTAAAATATGGATTTTAGATAGTTAAGTTTGAATATTAATGTTAGATAATTGAGGAGAATTCATTTTTCTGAAAATTAGTTTTTTAAAATATACTCAGTGCGTAGTTTAATTACAACTTCCACAGGACAGTGGAAAGAAATAATAATCTCAGAGAAATAAAATTCATTATATATGTTATATATTTAATTGCATCAACAAAATATAAACATCACTAAAATACAAGTTTTTTTTTTTTTTTTTTTAAAGACCGTTTCCTTTTGATTACTATCTTTGTTGCCAATCTCCAAGACACTAGCTCTTCCTACCTTTATGGTCTGGGAATATTCTTCTGGTACATTTTTTCACATAAATAATGGACATGTAGTTGATATACAAGAACTTAGTTATATACAGCCGCACAGCATAATAGTAGTACAAACGAAGACCATTCACATGAACATGAATACTTTTGAACCATCCCATTCTACATGACTTTCTTGTCCAGGAAAAATGTTATTCATGGTGGAAACCTGCCCCAATATTAACAAGTCTACTTTGGTACTTATCTGTCTTTACCATCATAGCTGCATCTGTAAGAACAAGTTCATAGGAAATAGGATAGGCAGATGCTACAAGAAATTTGTCTTTAACGCAGCTCCAGGGCCCTTAGGACTTCTCAGTTCATCATCACTATGGAACCAATTTTGCTTTGAATTTCATATCAAAAACTGTTAGAGCATTTTCAGCCTCATCTTTTGTCCTGGAAGTGTGGTTCTGGAGAACGTACCCCATAGACGTTTGGTTTTGGGGGCTCACAGATTGTTGTATTTGAATTTAAGACAACCAAATATCAATCCAGGAGCTCAAAACATGATAAGGAGAAACAAAGCTTTGACCCAGCTATAGTCAAAATTCTCAGAGATTTGACTTATTTGAATTTTGCTTGTCCTGCGAGCTACACTTGTGTTCGTTATGCGTGTGTATATTACAAGGCAAATTTGTTTATTCATCTTTCTTCATGTCATCTTCTCACCAAGGGTAACTTAAATTCCTAGTGTCAACTTTGAGATATTTTTGAGATAAACTTTTTCTTACCCATTTGGACGGCACTTTAGAACAAGTAAGAAATGAAATGTTTAAATTTTCCTTGTATTATCTTGGTATGAAGAATTTTACAAGAATATGCAGATTCCCAAATTGCTTTCTTAAAAGATATATTAACCAAATAAAATTAACAAAAGCTTGGACCCAATACCCTTTATCTCCCCATTACTCTTTTCCGGCCCCATTCTCTTTCGTTTACATCTCCTCCTTCTCTGCATTTTGTCCTGATGAGGCCAGAAAACCCAGAATTTTAATTATCTATTGAAATAAAACTACATCAAAACAAAAAAACTAAATCTCCTCATAAATGATTAGGAGCCTAGTCTGAACTGATTGCTCCTATGAAAACTTTCTGATTCAAGACAGAAATGGAGAGAAAATTAGGATTGTCTTAAGAAGATAATCCTAGGTCTTGCTTTACTATGTTGATTAGCTTATCTATCGTGGGGTATTAGATATCAATAATTAGATGGAAAAGGCAAGAAAATGAAGGAACGGATTGTGTCTCAAGGTATCTCACATTGCATTTTATATGAAACCAAAGGAGTTTAGGAAAGTCACAGGTGTCAGACAGGGTTTGGGAGGCTCTCTCTGACGCCTTTCCCAGGAAATTAGATTTGTGTGTAATTCAGCTGTAGAAACCAGCTTCCAGCAAACTTTTTCTTTAAAGGGACAGATAGTAAGTAATTTAATCTTTGGGGACACATGATTTCTGTTGCAACTACTAAATTTTGCTATTTTATAGAGGACAGACAATACATAAGGAAATGGGCATGGCTATTTTTTGTTAAACATGAATTTACCAAAGAAAGGCAGCAGGCTTGGCTCGGCCACTGTGGCTCAGCGGGCTAAGGCGCCAGCCACGTACACCTGAGCTGGCGGGTTCGAATCCAGCCCAGGCCCGCCAAACAACAATGGTGGCTGCAACCAAAAAATGGCCGGGCGTTGTGGCGGGCACCTGTAGTCCCAGCTACTTGGGAGGCGGAGGCAGGAGACTCGCTTGAGCCCAGGAATTGGAGGTTGCTGTGAGCTGTGATGCCACAACACTCTATCCAGGGTGACAGCTTGAGG
>CAUYRH010182605.1:0-27404 GCA_963574655.1 Perodicticus potto
TGACTTTCCTTGGAGAGTGCTCTGTTGGTTACTTGGCACATGAGAGGGAAGCCCTGGACTCTTCAATTAGAGAGAAATATGGTCTGGGCGCAGTGGCTCACGCCTGTAATCCTAGCACTCTTGAGAGGCCGAGGCAGGTGGCTGTCCGGAGCTCAGGAGTTCAAGACCAGCCTGAGCAAGAGCAAGACTCCCATCTCTACTAAAAATAGGAAAATTAACCAGGTATTACGGTGGGTTCTTGAAGTCCCAGCTATTTGGGGAAGATTGAGGTAGGAAGATTGCTTGAACCCAAAAGTTTGAGGTTGCTGTGAGCTACCATGGAGCCGCTACCTAGAACAGTAACCATTTGAATTTCTAATGCTTTTTTTCTTTTTTGAGATAGTCTCACTATTGCCCTGATAAAGTGTCATGGCATAAACGTTGCTCAGACCAACCTCAAATATTGTGCGTTAGCCATCCTTTTGCCTCAGCCTCCTGTGTTGCTGGGTTAAAGGCATGTGCCACCTCACACAGCTAGTTTTTTTTTTTTTTTTTTTTAGAGACAGAGTCTCACTTTATGGCCCTTGGTAGAGTGCCGTGGCATCACATAGCTCACAGCAACCTCCAACTCCTGGGCTTAGGCGATTCTCTTGCCTCAGCCTCCCGAGTAGCTGGGACTACAGGTACCCACCACAACCCGGCTATTTTTCTGTTTTGCAGTTTGGCTGAGGCCGGGTTTGAACCCGCCACCTTTGGTATATGGGGCCGGTGCCCTACTCGATGAGCCACAGGCACCACCCTCTTTTTTTTTTTTTTCTTGTCTATTTTTAGTAGAGACAGAGTATTGCTCTTGCTCAGGCTGGTCTCGAACTCCTGAGCTCAAGCAATCCCCCCGCCTTGGCCACCCAGAGTACCAGGATTATAGGCATGAGCCACCTTACCCGGTGAAATTCCTGAAATTTTTCATTCTGTTCTGTGAGGTTGAAAGGGAAGGAAACCCCAAATTAAGTTAAATCTTAGAGATGACTTCCTTCATTGCATCAAGTGTTCTTTTTAGTGTCCCTTCCTAGGGAATGAATTTTAAGCTGTGTAAGACCTCCCATCTTGAAGCCCTTTGACCCTCTAGTAACACAGCAGTAGCAAAGTTCAGGATGTGTTGGGTAGGAGAGGATGGGGTGGCTGGAGGAGCCTTGCATATCTGCAAGGAGGAGCCATTGGTTGTCCCAGGTGAGCTCACCTGGTTTGTTTTTTTTTTTTGAGACAGAGCTTTAAGGTGTCACCCTCGGTAGAGTGCTGTGGTATCACAGCTCACAGCAACCTCCAACTCCTGGGCTTAAGCGATTCTCTTGCCTCAGCCTCCCAAGTAGCTGGGACTACAGGTGCCTGTTACAACGCCTGGCTATTTTTTGGTTACCGTCGTTGTTTTTGGCGGGCCCAGGCTGGATTTGAACCCACCAGCTCAGGTGTATGTGGCTGGTACCTTAGCCACTTGAGCCACAAGTGCCGAGCCTCAACCTGGTTTTCAGTTGGTGAGGCCACTGTACCTGTAGGCAGCGGCTGAGCTGGGCCACCTGCTTCCCTGTGGTTTTGACTTTGTCTCCAATTCTCTCCCTTTCCCATGTTCCCATGAAGAGGGGAGGAAGAAGAGTTGGGGACAAGTTGTCTTGTACTTGCTTTTGGCCAGCTCAGCTGTACTCAAGAGCTGCATGCACATGGTGGTATAAGGGGCTGGTATAGTGCCGGGGGCAGGGTGGTTCTGGGTTTTGTGGAAGAGCCAGGAAGCTGGAATATTTGCAGTGAGCAGAACCTTCCTTTAATAGTTTTAGAAAATCTTTTTGCCTACCACAGTGAGAACGTGACACTTCAGCAGTGCTGTCAGGCAAGTGTTACATGGTGTAGAGCTGGGTAGGAAGTCGCCTGCCAAGGTGGTGGATATTGTAGGTTGTAGGAGTCATATAAAACATAGTATGGCCTGATTTATGAGGTGGCGGACACTGGTGCGTGCTGGCAGACCTTTTGGTAAGGATGGGGTGCACCTGTGAGCAGTGGTAGAACCATTCTCTGACTCACCCTCACTTCCCAAGGAATGGCATTGGGACCTGGTAGACATCAGGCCTGCTTGTCCAGAAAAAGTACTTGCTGTTTTTCCATCAGCTCCCTACCCTCCTTCTTTGAAATGTCCTTGACTCTCTAAGTCAGTTCATACATCTGTGATCTGAATGTTGTGTGGTTACAGGAGCCAGTCAGCCCCAGGAGCAGCGGCCTAGTAGCTCTGAGGAGGCTTCTGGAACAGAAGAGGAGGAAGAAGGCGAACCCAGCTTCATCATGGGGCGATGACCAAGTCTGCTGCAGCAGCTGTCCAGTGCCTGGCTTGTTCTGTGCCCAGAGGGAAAAGAGGTCCTGTTTGGCTCAGTTTCCCTCACAAGGATTCCTAGATAGAGAGCAAATGGGACCTTTGGAGCTGCTGAAAGTGCTGCCTGTCAGCAGGACTTAGAGCCCGTGGACTGAGGCAGCGCCTCCTGGACACTCAAGGGTGCTGGTTGCCAGAATCCCTCCACATGCCTGTGGAAAGGGACAGAGTGCCTGACCTTCTGCTGGTGCTTATTGCACATTTCAATGGTGATGGGTTTGGGGCTGGTTTCTGTTAAGGGAACATTTAGTTAGTAAAGAACAGAAAACATTCAGGTTTTGTTCAGACATGTGAAACATGAATTACAAACCCTACAGGGAAGGCTATGACACGACATGATTGCAAAGGGGCCTCAAGCGTCAGCAGTAGGCCCTGTTAACCTGGACCTGTTCCCAGATTCAGTGAAGGAAATGGCCTTGGCTTTGGGGCTGGCTGACCTGAGTTGCTGGGCTCTGAGCCCCATTCTTTTCAGTAGTGTGTGCAGGCCATGCCACAGGGTGTCTATTCCCGCCAACAACTGCCTGCACACAGTGTGTATTAAGAAGCCCCATCCACGGACTTCTATGCAGGCTGGGGCCATAAGAAGGTAATCTGGCGTGTGAAAAGAGCTGCAGGGCATACGCTGAGCCAGGCAGGTTCAAACCCAGCTGGGCCTGCTAAACAACAATGACAATTACAACAAAAAAATAGCCAGGCATTGTGGCAGACGCCTGTAGTCCCAGCTACTTTGGAGGCTGAGGCAAGAGAATCGCTTAACCCAAGAGTTTCAGGTCGCTGTGAGCTGTGACACAATGGCATTCTACTGAGGGTGACAAAGTGGGACTGTGTCTCAAAAAAAAAAAAAAGAAAATAGCTGCGGGGGAAATGGTGATGACCAGGAAATTAAGCAGGAGGAGGATGGGGTAGGCTGAGCCCAAGTGGAGGGCATAGGGGCTCCCAGCCCAACTGGAAGGGGTGACTAGGCAAAAGCTGTATTTTCAGGGCAGCACCTGTAGCTCAAAGGAGTAGGGCACTGGCCCCATATACTGGAGGTGGTGGGTTTAAACCCGACCCTGGCCAAAAACAGCACACACAAAAAACTGTATTTTCATCCCAAAGTCAAACGGCCCAGGAGAGGCTTGCTGGGGGAGGTTACCGAAGCCTCAGAACTTTCCACCTTGGTCACACAGGAGCTAGGGATTTGGAGAGAGGAGAGCAGAACTCCTGCTGTGTGTCCTCAAGTGTCAAACCAACATCCACACCCAGGGAGCAGGGAAAGAGCCAGGCTCAGCCTTTGACCTCAGGTGCTTTCAGGGGTCAGTTTCTAATTAGATCAGTTGCTCCATTTTAGATTATTTATCTCCTAATAAGTATATTTTGTGCCTTTTATGCTCTTAAGTGAAATTAAGCAAATAGTGGTTTTGAATGAAGTTCCCAAGAAACATTTTATTTTTCTTTTACTTTCCTAGTATAGATTTCCCTGGCCCCACTTTGAGCCATGTGACACCTGTGATAACTTCTGTCCTTTCAGAGTTTCAAGTCACAGGAATTTTTTCCCCCAGGAAGCTGAAATGGAGAGTCAGCCCTAACAAACTAGCACACACCCTGGCTGTGCATTTTAAAACCTGTGTTTCTCTTTTGTCAGTGACCAGTTAGTTAATTTTGTGTTTTTTTCTTAGTTTCCCTATCTTTGGACTGTTGGTTTCTGAATTCTTACTTTGAGTCTGTAGCCTGGAGTTCATTGACATTCTCTTGTACTTCTAGGCTGTGCCAGAGCTTGGAGTCAGGAGTCCTGGGTTTGAGTCCTGATGCTGGGTCTGTCAAGTCAGGTCACTGTGGGCAGGTGGCTTCCTGCTTCTGCCAGCTCACTTGGCAGATGTGTGTCAGCTGGCTGGGCAGATGACTAAATGAACAGCAGGATTGGAAAGAGGTTGATGTTTTATACCAAGGGTCCTCAAACTACGGCTCGCCCGGGTGTTTTTGCCGCAGGCGCCTGTCCTGCTTGACTCCCCTCCTTCTCTCTGTCTCTCGACTCCTCTTTTCGGTCTCAATTGAGACTCGTGATCAGAGGAGTCACGAGCTTGCCTGTGCAGAGCCTGCTGCTGCCTGAGGACCGAGGGAAGAACAAGTTAGGATTTTTTTTTTTTGAAGTTAGGAAGTCTATTTTTTTTTATTTTGCAGTTCGTAGGGCCTTTTTATGTGGTTATGGGGGACTTTTTTTTTCTGAAGTTAGGAGGTCTTTTTTTTTTTTGCAGATAGAGGGCGCCTTTCTTTTTCATTTTAAATATTGTATTTGTATTTGTTTCTGTTTTGTTTTTTTTTTTTTTTGCAGTTTTTGGCTGGGGCTGGGTTTGAACCACCACCTCCGGTATATGGGGCCGGCGCCTTACTCCTTTGAGCTACAAGAGCTGCCCCATTTTGTTTTTTTACTTCAAAATAAAGATACGTGCAGTGTGCATAGGAATTTGTTCATAGTTTTTTTTTAAACTATAGTCCTGCCCTCAAACGGTCTGAGGGACAGTAAACTGGCCCCCTGTTTTATACCCTTAACTTGATTTCAGAAGATGATGTTGGGCGGTGACTGTGGCTCAGTCGGTAAGGCGCCGGCCCCATATACCGAGGGTGGTGTGTTCAAACCCACTGGCCCTGGCCAAACTGCAAACAAAAAATAACTGGGCATTGTGGTGGGCGTCTGTAGTCCCAGCTACTCGGGAGGCTGAGGCAAGAGAATCAACTAAGCCCAAGAGCTGGATGTTGCTGTGAGATGTGTGAGGCCATGGCACTCTACCAATGGCAACAAAGTGAGACTCTGTCTCTACAAACAAAAAAAAAAGAATAAGATGATGTTGAGGCAGCACATACCTTGTAGCAGTTTCCAACTTTTTTTTTTTTTTTGACATAGGGTCTTGCTCTGTCACCTGGGGTAGAGTGCAATGGTGTCATCATAGCTTAAGGCAGCCTCAGATTCCTAGGCTTAAGCAGTCCTTCCACCTCAGCCTTCTAAGTACCTGGGACTACTGGCATGAGCCACCATGCCTGGCTAATATTTCTATTTTTAGTAGAGAAGAGATCTCATTTTTGCTCTCAAACTGAGCTGAAGGGATCCTCCCGCCTTGGCCTCCCAGAGTGCTAGGATTACTGGTGTGAGCCATGTCTGGCCAGTTTCTGACCATTTTTAAGAGTCATTGGTACTTTAGGTTGAATTACTCTCAGTCTTTCTCCCTTCGGGATGTGATTTGTGTGGAAAAAGGAACAAACAAACATTGAGAAGAGAACAGGTGATTCCAAGAGCTCCTGACCCCCAACAAAAGCTACAGTTAGGGGAGAATCATGAAGTAATACCCTGTTGATGGCTTTTGGGTGAGGAGAAGTCTGGAACTGAACACAAAGGTGTATATAACATAATTTGGTTGTTCCAGAAAACTGCATGTATAAGACAGTCTGATTTACCAGACAAGGTAGCCTTCTTTCATTCACTCTACAAATATGCATTGAGGTTTTCATGTGACAGCCCTGTGTTAGGACTCATTATTTATTTTTATTATTATTTTTTATTTTTTTTGGCAGTTTTTGACTGGGGCTGGGTTTGAACTCGCCACCTCCAGCATATGGGGCCGGCGCCCTACTCCTTTGAGCCACAGGCACTGCCCAAGCCTCATTATTTTTATTAGAACACTCTTTTCCCTTCAGTTATATTCCCCCAGAATTGCCCAGACAAAGTTTACAAACATAGGGGCTGGGTACAGTGGTTCATGCCTGTAATCCTAGCACTCTGGGAGGTTGAAGTGGGTAAATTGCCTAAGCTCATGAGTTCAAGACCAGCCAGAGCAAGAGTGAGACCCTGCCTCTAAAAATAGCAGGGCATTGTGGCCGATGCCTATAGTCCCAGCTACTCGGGAGGCTGAGTCCAGAGAATAGCTTAAGCCTGAGAGTTTAAGGTTGCTGTGAGCTGTGATGCAATGACACTCTACTGAGGATGACATAGTAAGATTCTGCCTCAAAAATAAAAAAATGTTTGAGTTGCCCGGTGACACACATGTATTCCCAGCTGAAGTAGGTGATGCTCTGCTTTCTTGTTTTAGCTTATATGAGCAAGTCCTTTTCATGGTCTATTTAGTGTCCAGTTTGGGGCATGTTTTGTTTTTGTTTTTTCTTTTTTGAGACAGAGCCTCAAGTTGTCACCCTGGATAGAGTGCTGTGGCATCACAGCTCACAGCAACCTCCACTCCTGGTCTCAAGCGATTCTCCTGGCTCCGCCTCCCAAGTAGCTGGGACTACAGGTGCCCATGTCAAGGTCCACCTATTTTTTGGTTGCAGCCATCATTGTTGTTTGGCGGGCCTGGGCTGGATTTGAACTCGCCAGTTCAGGTGTATGTGGCTGGCGCCTTAGCCGCTTGAGCCACATGTGCCGAACCTTTTTTTTAAAGAGAAAGAGTCTCACTTTGTCGCCCTCAATAGAGTGCTATGGCTCACAGTAACCGACTCCAACTCATGGGCTTAGGTGATTCTCTTGCCTCAGCCTCCCAAGTGGCTGGGACTTCCGGCACCCACCACAACGGCAGTTTGGCTGGGGCCGGGTTTGAACCCACCACCCTTGGTATATGGGGCCGGCGTCCTACTCACTGAACCATGGACACCGCGCTATTTGTTAATCTTGTGTTTATACTAGGTTCAGCTTTGAAGATTTTAAAGTTCTGGAAAGAAGGGGCTAGGTTTATTTGGACCCCCCCTGCCGAGATCTAAATCAGTGTTTTGTACAGACTGATACTTCAATATTTATTTTATTAAGAGACTCTGTACAACAGCATTTATTCTCGATATAATCATTTTTGCTAACTTCTAGTAAGTTTCCTCTGACAAAGGTTTTTTTTTTTGAGACGAAGTCTCACTTTTTTGCCCTTGGTAGAGTGCTGTAGCATCATAGTTCACAGCAACCTCAAGCATTGAGGTTGGGCTCAAGCCATTCTCTTGCCTTAGCCTTCCAAGCAGCTAGGACTATAGGTGCCTGCCACAATGCCTGGCTATGTTTTGAGACAGAGTCTCAAGCTGTCCCCTGGGTAGAGTGCCATGGAGTCATAGCTCTCAGCAACCTCTAACTTTTGGGTTCCAGTGATCCTCTTGCCTCAGTTTTTCTATTTTTAGTAGAGACACAGGGTCTCACTTTTGCTCAGGCTGGTCTCAAACTTGTGAGCTCAAGAAATCCACCTGCCTTGTCATCGCAGAGTGCTAGAATAATAGGTGTAAGCCACTGCATCTGGCCACACCTGGCTATGCCCAGCTATTTTTTAGAGACGGGGTCTCGCTTTTGCTCAGGCTGGTCTCCAAGCCTCAGCCTCAGCCTCCCAGAGTGCTAGGATTACAGGTGTGAACCACCACACCCGGCAAAGGTTCTTAAAAATAATCCACTGGGAAGTAAATAACTATTATACTAAAAACATGCCAAATACATTGGAAGAAAAAAAATCTGTGACTTGATAGACTTATTTTAGCAGGAGTATGTTTGAATGAATTATACCACCTATTCTGATTTCTCTGAAAATAAGCAAAGTTCAAATGCTTGACTGTTGAATTTAGACATCATTCCTTCCTTAACCATCTAATCCTTGTTATAAATATTAGTGGGGAAAAACATCTCAGCTATGTATAATGAAAACAGTATGATTTAAGGAAACAAGATGGTGGCTCTAAAGCATGTTTCTGGATGACCAAAAAAATATTCAAACTTAGGCTAAAGGCTGAGTGAACAAAAGTCATGCAATCATACAAATGAAGAGACGGAACTCTGTAGGGAAAGCAGGGTCTTTTTAGAAGACTGAACCAAAGAGAGTCCTGAGGGCAGCTGGGTTAGAAAACAGACCCTGAAACAGAGGCTAGGGCTCCGGAACAGGGAGGGAACCACAAAGCAGTTTTAGCTTATAAGGAACATTTTCCTAATTGGAATATTTTCCTAATTGTGGGAAGATACCACAAGGTTGAAAATTTAGAAAAGGATAAACTTAGCCCTAGGAAGGTACTCTCCTATGCTATGTTCAGTAAACATAAAATTATTTCATGTACTCCAATATAATACTCAACTTTTAAACTTTGAAGTCAAGAAAATACTGTACTTAGTACCTACTGGCTGTCCAGTTACTCCTAAAGGAATAAAAACAAAGACAGAAGAAGTACTACAACAAAGAATTAGACAATTTATTGTTCAGTTGACTGGACCGTGTCATATTAATTTGCTTTTTTTAGGGTGGAAGGAGCTATTTTGATAATATGGATGACACATGAAAAGTACCTGTGATAAAACTTAATTATTGGAAGAGAAATAGTCTCCTGAGAGAAAAAAAGTAATTTCAAATGGTTTCGCCAAGCAAGGGAAAATTCTTAAGTCTAAGAAACACTCAGTAAAACATAACAGAGGAAAAGTTACAGATCTAATTCTACAAGTCACCTCTTCCCCCGACTACATGCTCACTCTGAAAAAGTCAAACTGCTATTTTCAGTTTATATGAAAACATAAAGGAGGGAAATTTAAACTATTCCAAGTGATAGAGCATTGCCCAAACAGCAGGCTGTAACAGCACAGCAGAAATGTAAAGGTAAAGTAACATTTTAGACTCCTACTGAATGACACACTCCATGTATTCCTATGGTGATGAATTATTCCTAGAGAGAATCTAATTAAATAAGAGAAGCACATGACTCATTTAATTAATATCATAACACCTTTTCAGCTCCAGAAGACAGAAAAGCCAAAGCTGTATGTTTTAACAAGTCCCACATGGTCAAGCTATTATTTGTGCTCTTAAAATACAATCAAAGGTTATACACCATCCAGAAGAATGCTACCTTGTGAATTAACCGCAGATTTATAAATTTTGCTTTAAACATAGAGGCAAGCGTCTGAAATGATTATGGACACTAACTTCGGTGTAAAGAGTCCCTGGCAAGAGATCCTGCGTAATTAGAGATTGGCTTTTTTGGTATCCAATTCTGGGGTCCTTGTGATATGAAATTACTTGAAATATGGATTCAAAACATTACAATTTTAAATTACCTTTACCTCTATTTCAGCCAGGTTAACGCTAAAATCTATTTGCTCACGGAAGCACACTGGTGACAGCCACAGTCCCGCACACAGCCTGCAATACCATCTGCACTTAGCAGCTTTGCTTCCTACATGGCTTCCTACTCTCCTCTATTCCTTCCCAGCCAAACGCTAACCTACCCCATCTTGACTTACACCCAGATGGGTAAACGATTAGAAGACAATTAAGCAATACGTTGTTGATCCAGAAGGTCAAACTACAGAATCCAGAGGTAGCACAGATTTACCGACTCTAGTCTTCTCGTATGTATAACAGGGAAACGGATTTACTCTTTCACAGCACAGGCTAATTTTAAGGTTTAAAAAGAGCTGAAAGGCATAGAACCTGGAGGTCAGCAGGCAGCAGGTGCTCACGATGGCAGCTGTCCCAAACTTTCTTCTATTGCTTATACTTGGTTCAGCTAGTTTGGTGTCAACTCTGTCCTTTCTTTTCATCCTTTCCTCCTGCTCCTGTTCCCCCTCCAGCTATATAATCTGCTGCTTCTGCTTAATTGCCATGGCCAGAGCACTGGTGGAAGACACCAATGACTTCTGTCCAAAATAAGTTTAGATTTATTGCTATCCTGCTAACTACAGCTAAAATTACAATTTTTCTTTGAGTTTTTTCCCCCTTCTTTCAGAGACAAGGTCTTGCTCTGCCACCCAGACTGGAGTGCAATAGCCTGACCACAGCTCACTGTAACCTCAAATTCCTGGGTTCAAGTGATCCTCCTGAGTAGGTGAAACTACAAACTTGCGCCACCACACTCAGCTAATTTTTCTAATATCTGTAGAGACATAATCCTGTTAGGTTGTCCAGGCAGGTTTCAAATCCCTGGCCTGAAGCGATCCTCCACTCCTCCCAAAGTGCTAGAATTACTGGTGTAAGCCACTGTGCTCAGACTTCTTTTTTTGTTTGTTTGTTTTTGAGACAGACTCTCACTTTATCACCCTTGGTAGAGTGCTGTTGTATCACAGCTCACAGCAATCTCCAACTCCTAGGCTTAGGCGATTCTCTTGCCTCAGTCTCTGGAGTAGCTGGGACCACAGGCGCCCGCCACAATGCCCGGCAATTTTTTGTTGCAGTTTTGGCCGGGGCCAGGTTCGAATCCACCACCCTCGGTATATGGGGCCCTGTGCTCAGACTTCTGTAAGACTTTTTAAAGAGTAAAGGCTTGGCGCCTGTAGTTCAGTGGTTAGGGTGCCAGCCACATACAATGAAGCAGGTGGAGTTGAACCTGACCTGGACCTGCTAAACAACAATGACAACTGCAACAAAAAAATAGCCAAACGTTGTGGTAGGCACCTGTAGTCCCAGCTACTTGTGAGGCTAAGGCAAGAGAATCTCTTCAGCCCAAGAGTTAGAGGTTGCTGTGAGCTGTGATGCCACAACACACTACCCAGGGTGACATAGTGAGACTCTATCTCAAAAAAAAAAAAAAAAAGAAAGAAAAAGAAAAAGGGCAGTACCTGTGACTCAGTGGGTAGGACGCTGCCCCCATTACTGAGGGTGGTGGGTTCAAACCCAGCCCAGGCCAAACTGCAACAAAAAACAGCCGGGCATTGTGGCAGGCACCTATAGTCCCAGCTACTCGGGAGGCTGAGGCAAGAGAATCACCTAAGCCCAAGAGCTGGAGGTTGCTGTGAGCTGTGACGCCATAGCACTCTACCGAGGGTGACAGAGTAAAAAAAAAATTAAAGAGTAACGTACGGTCGGCTTCCTATATCCATGGGGTTTCACATCTGTGGATTCAACTAACCACAGTCAAAAAATATTATTTATTTATTTTTTTACTTTTTTTTGCAGAGATAGAGTAGACTGCTATGGCGTCACACAGCTCACAGCAACCTCCAACTCCTGGGCTTAGGTGATTCTCATGCCTCAGCCTCTTGAGTAGCTGCAACTACAGGCGCCCGCCACAATGCCTGGCTGTTTTTTGTTTTGCAGTTTGGTGGGGGCTGGGTTTGAACCCACCCCTCTGTATATGGGGCTGGTGCCCTACTCGCTGAGCCACAGGTGCCGCCCTTTTTATTTTTTTTAAGACAGAATCTCACTTTGTCATCCTTGGTAGAGTGCTATGGCATCACAGCTCACAGCAACCTCAAACTCTTGTGTTCAAGAGTTCCTCTTGTCTCAGCCTTCTGAGTAAGCTGGGAGTACAGGCGCCCACCAGGATGCCTGGCTATTTTTTTTTTAGAGATAGGAGTCTCACTCTGGCTCAGGCTAGTCTCCAACTCCTGAGCTCCAGCAATCCACCCATTTCGGTCTCCCAAAGTGCTAGGATTACAGGTGTCAGCCACTACACCTGGCCAGAGAATTTTTTTTTTTTTTGTGACAGAGTTTCACTTTCTTGCCCTCGGTAGAGTTCCATGGTGTCACAGCTCAAGATCAAACCCTCCAACTCTTGGGCTTAAGCGATTCTTTTGCCTCAGCCTCCCAAGTAGCTGGGACTACAGGCGCCTGTCGCAACACCCGGCAATTTTTTTGTTGCAGTTTGGCCGGGCCGGGTTTGAACCTGCCACCCTCAGTATATGGGGCCGGCGCCCTATTCACTGAGCCACAGGTGCCGCCGAAGAGAGTATTTTTAAAAAACTCTCTGTGGCTGGGCATGGTGCCTCATACCTGTACCCAGCACTTTGGGAGGCCGAGGAGGGTGGATTGTCTCAGCTCAAAGGTTCGAGACCAGTCTGAGCTAGAGCAAGACTCCATCTCTAAAAATTAGCCAGGCATTGTGGTGGGGGCCTATAGTCTCAGCTACTCAGGAGGCAGTGGCAAGAGAATTGCTTGAGCCCAAGAGTATGGAGGTTGCTGTGAGCTATGTCGCCAGGGCACTCTACCAGGGGCAACAAAGAGACTCTCTTTCTCCCTCTCTCAAAAAAAAAAAAAATTCTATCTGTACTGAACATGCGGACTTTTCATGTCACTATTCCTCAAACCACACAGTATAACAATCACTTATGATGCATTAACCACAACATTACATATAAGTAATCTAGAGATGAATTAAGCATATGCAAATACTATACCATTTTATATCAAGGACTTGAGCATGCACAGATTGTGGTGTCCTCTGGGGTACAAGGGACAAATGCACTTTTTTTTTTTTTTTTTTGGATGGAGTCTTACTATGCTGCCCTCGGTAGATTGCCGTGGTGTCACTGCTCACAGCAACCTCCAACTCTTGGACTTAAGCGATTCTCTTGTCTCAGCCTCCCAAGTAGTTGGGACTACAGGCACCTGCCATAATGCCTGGCTATTTTTTTGTTGTAGTTGTGATTGCTGTTTAGCCCAGCCTGGACTGGGTTCGAACCCGCCACCCTCAGTGCATGTGGCTGGTGCTGTAACCTATGTGCTACGGGTGCCGAGCCTGTACTTGGTTCTTAGCTTTTATTTATTTTTTTGTAGAGATAAGTCTCACTTTATCGCCCTCGGTGGAGTGCAGTTTACAGCAACCTCCAACTTCCTAGGCTTAGGCGATTCTTTGCCTCAGCCTCCTGAGTAGCTGGGACTACAGGTGTCCACCAAAATGCTCAGTTATTTTTTTAGAGACAGGTCTCAATTTTGCTTAGGCTGGTCTTGAACTCCTGAGCTCAAGCAATCCACCTGCCTCAGCCTCCCGGAGTGCTAGGATTACAGGTGTGAGCCATCTCACCCTTCTTAGAGCAGAAGCTTTTGGTATCAACTTTTTTTTTTTTTTTTAAAGAGACAGTTTCACTTTATCACCCTCGGTAGAGTGCCGTGGCGTCACACAGCTCACAGCAACCTGCAACCCCTGGGCTTAGGTGATTCCCTTGCCTCAGCCTCCCGAGTAGCTGGGACTTCAGGTGCCTGCCACAACGCCCAGCTATTTTTGTTGTTGTTGTTGGCTGGGGCCAGGCTTGAATCCGCCACCCTTGGCATATGGGGCCAGTGCCCTGCCAAATGAGCCACAGGCACCACCAGTATCAACTTTTTTTTTTTTTTTTTTTGTCTTGTAGAGACAGAGTCTTACTTTGTCACCCTTGGTAGAGTGCTGTGCAGTCACAGCTCACAGCAACCTCTAGCTTCTGGGCTTAGGTGATTCTCTTGTCTCAGCCTCCCGAGTAGCTGGGACTACAGGCGCCTGCACAACGCCCGGCTATTTTTTGATGCAGTTTGGCCAGGGCCGGGTATTTTTATTTCCTTGAGCCCAAGTCTCACTATGTTGTGAGACTACAGTGTGATGGCACCAGCCTAGTTCATAGCAACCTCAGACTCCTGGGTTCACAAGATCATCCTGCCTTAGTTTACTGAGTAGCTGGGACTATAGGTACCTATCACAAAACCTGGCTAAATTTTTTATTTATTAATTTTTGAGACAGAGTCTCACTATGTCGCCCTGGGTAGAGTGCAGTGGCGTCACAGCTCAAAGCAACCTCAAACTCTTGGGCTTAAGCGATTCTCTTGCCTCAGCCTCCTAAGTAGCTGGGACTACAGGTGCCTGCCATAATGCCCAGCTATTTTGTTGTTGTAGTTATGACTGTTGTTTAGCAAGCCAGAGCCAGATTTGAACCCGCTAGCCCGGGTGTATGTGGCTGGCACACTAATCAGTGAGTACAGGCGCTGAGCCTTTTTCTCTATTTTTAGTAGAGTCAGGATCTTACTCTTGCTCAGGCTGGTCTTGAACTCCTGAGCTCAAGTGATCCTTCTGCCTTGGCTTCTCAGAGTGCCAGTATTATAGGCGTGACCCACCACACCTGGCCACTATAAACTTTTTTCTTTGCAAGCTGGAATGCATCTCTTTATTTCAGAAAGGACAGACAAGTTGAAATAATGCAAGTTGCTTTCTTTTCTGTTTCTTTTTTTTTTTTTTGAGACAGAGCCTCAAGCTGTCACCCTGGATAGAGTGCTGTTGCATCACAGCTCACAGCAACCTTCAGTTCCTGGGCTCAAGTGAGTCTCTTGTCTCCGCCTCCCAAGTAGCTGGAACTACAGGCGCCTGCCACAACGCCTGGCTATTTTTTTGTTGCAGTTTAGCTGAGGCCGGGTTCGAACCCGCTGCCCTCAGTATATGGAGCTAGCGCCCTACTCACTGAGCCACAGGCGCCACCCTATAAACTTTTTTTCAAGCTTAAAAATTAATAATTTCTAGGACAGAATCGTATATTGTTCCCTTCAGCAATTACACTCAGATAACATATGGCAAGAAGGGTGGATTATCCATTGTTGATTACGTTTTTTAAAAATTAAAGCTCTTCTTACTTTAACATTAATATGCTAACAATATAAAATGCAATTGTTTAAGCCAAAGCATTTCTAAAAGGGGTTTTAAAACAAACATAGGCTTTGGATCTTATCACTAAAAATTATAGGACACAACCAGTATATCTCCTACATAAAATAAATATTTTAGATATATATATTAACAAGTTGAACACAGAAACAGCGACAAATAAAAGCTAACCATAATTTAGGCTTCAATCCCCTGCTAAGACTGCTTGGTGTATTTCTTTGTTTCACCTACCATTCCCGGGCGAGCTTCTTATAAGCCTTTTTAATGTCAGCCTGACTGGCTGTTCGGCTGACCCCTAGGACTCTGTATGGGTCAAAATCCAGCGCAGATAGAATTTGCAGGATCAGAACCAGAACTATCAAGAACTGCCAGGAAATGCTCAACTTTTTCACTTCCATTTCTCTTCCTTTCCAGAGCTGAAATGATTGAAGAGGCAGTAAGTTTCAGTGGCAGAAAACGGGATAGACTTACTTTTTAGGTAAAAGATATATAGATGAAAAACAAAACAAACAAAAGATATTTTGCAGGAAAAGTGTCAAACTGTTTGACCATATCTTTTAAAACAAAAAATCTTGCTACTACTTTTGAATATCACAAAATAAGACCTATTATAGATGAATAGATGAGCAATAAGATTTAATAGCGACTCTCTAGAATCTTTGGATTAGAAAAGCTTTAGAAATGACTGAAAATGGAGGAGATGCAGAAATAATAAGTAAATGTGGGAAAACATAAATAGGGTAATTAGGGTAACTACTTCTTACATATACTATTTCATTTATTTTGACAATAGTTTAAACAAAGTAAGTGGTTTAAAAATAAGTCACTGAGGACATGTTAAATAACCTCACAAAATCTTAAGATTTGGCATGTGCTAAACTACAAAATCAGATAGTTATGGTGTTCTCAGGTGTTAAATAGGTACAATCATGAAAGTGAAATACTCTTTAAAAACTGTGCAGTTAAGACTTAGTATGCCTCAATTCTTTCTCACCATGCCCATTTGAACAAGAACATGAGAAGTTGCTCTGAAATATAATCGTTAGTAATATGGGAATCATAAATGGAAACCTCAGGTGAGAAAAAAATTTAGTTTTGAAAGAAGACAAAAATTAATGGCAAAGATTGGAAAACCTGCAAGGTCTTAAAAAGTTTAAGTTTTATTCTAGTGAGTGTGGTGATTGAATTCATTGTGGGTTTTGGAAATAATCCTGGCTGGTTAGCGAACAATGTAATACTGGTATTGTAGACGTATGCACTTCAGAATTATGATCTTTGCAAGGGTCACATTTATCTTAATTTTTGATGAATTAATAAAGTTTTAAGGTTCAAGTGTTAATGTGACTCAGGAGAGAGAAAGCTGTTAACAGCGGTGGATCTTGACAAGTGGGACTTTAATGCTTCTTAGGAGTCCTCAGAAAATTGACTCACTTCATGACCAATATTTAGAACTGCATGCATGCAGAATCAAATCTTAAAACAAACCAGTTTCTCTCTCACTAAGGCAACCTATTCTGTCCTATAAAAAACCTGAAAGTGATGTAGCTACTGGTTAAGTACATGGGCTTTGGAATCAGACTAAGATTGGTGTTTGTCTTCCACTACTTTATAACCTCAGGCAATTTCCTTAAACAAACTAAAACTCAGTGTCCTCACTCATAATATGAGAATGAACACTATCTTGGATCATCATGGGAATAAAATGTATGTAAAGAATTTAACTGAGCCCCAAGTCAACAAGCCAATTAAGTGGTAGCTAGTATTATTATTTCCACCATGCAGTACGATCACTGCCTTATTCAACGCTCTCTGTCCCCTCCAGTTAGAGGGGCCCAAGTGGCGGGGGGCTGTGAAGTTCTTTTGCCGACAGTCTCGAGATAGAGGGTGCTGGGCTCACAGTAGGAAACCACCTACCCAACAGGTAGGCGGCTCGCCCTCTAGGCTGCATCTCCAGGACCCTGTATAAGCTTCCAGAGGTAAACTCTAAGTTTGAGTCCCGCCTCAAGCTCCCGCTGAGGTCGCAACCTTCTAGGACACCGCTCCCTCCCCCGCCGCCCTCCGAGAGCCCTGGGCCAAGCCCAGTCGACTCCTGGTTCCCCCCCGGGCCCACCAGGGACTGGCAACGACAAGAAACTGACGGAAGACCCTTGAGCCTGCCCGGCTCCGCCGCACTGGCGGCTCTGCGCATCACGACGGGAAGGAGTTACCGGGAAAGGGCACCGGCCCAACCGGCTGCAGCGTCCGTGCTCCAGTTAATCCGCTGGGCCGGGATCTTCCCGTCCACACTAGCGCTCGCCGGGACCGGGGCGGGGAAAGAGGCGGGACCAGTAGAGGGGAGTCACATGACACTTAAAGGTCCGGCGCATTGAAGGTGCGGATCGATCGGGTCGAGGGCGTCTACGCTGCGAGTCTGTTTTGACCCTTGCCACTTGCCGTCTGCGTGTGGACCTGAAGCGGTTGCTATAGGAACGAGGCGCTCTCTTTGGGTAGAGCCAAAGGGTTGATCGTGACCAAAGAGGCCCAAACGTGCCTCCTAGCGAGGCGAAGTCGCTGTGCATGATGGGATGCCATAAAGACCTCCCCGATTCTGGGAGAGGTTTCCATTCCTATTAGGAGAGCGCCCTCGTCTAGCAACGGTTGCTAGGATGGGGAAGCAATCGCTAGTCTCGGTTCTCTTGAACGCTATTCATAGAATCCTAGAACGTCAGATTGGGAAGGGACCTTAGGGATCCTCCAACTCCTCCTTATATTGATGGGGAGGCCGAGGCCCAGAGAGAATCAGGGACTTGCTCAAGGCCTGGAATTAGGACTCCTAATCCCATTTACTGAACAAAACGAAAAAGGAGAGCTCCATCCAAGGATGAGCCAAGCCTTGCCCTAAGCACCAAAAAGGGTGGTGGGGTAGGGAAAGGGGAAAGGCACAGGTGAATGAAGTAAACTTTCTTTGAGCCAAGGAGATAACTCCTGTGGGGATATAAAGAGCTTTCACATCTTCCTGTTTTGTTTTTACATATTTTTTTCTCGCTTGTATTCATACTATCTAACATATCTTTTTAAATTTATATTATTTATTCCCTGACTCCTCCCACTGGAATGTAAGCTCCTAAAAGCAGGAATTTTTGTCTGTTTTGTTCATCTTTATAGTCTCTGTTTGACGCACACACTAGTAAGTATTGGTGTAATAAATGAATGAATGAGATTGCAGTTTTGCTGCTCAAGCGATTATATTCTAAGGTGGATTTTTAAGACGGTTGACTGGAATCAGGTTCGGGTTTGAAACCTGCCTTCCTCTTCTGTTTATTAGCCGTGTGACCTTTAACAGTGACAACTTCCTTTAGCCCCAAGGTCTACAACACGGAAGGTGGGGGAAGGGTGAAGAATACTTCCCTTCCCTGGCAGGGTTGTAGTCAAGGATAAATGAGATTAAGCATGCAAAAGTAGCTAGCACAATGGCTGGGATTTAGCAATACTCGATGGACAGAAACAATTATTTTTTGAAATGTGGAAATGAGCCATACAAAAAACTATGGGAGTTCAGAACTAGATTTCTGCTAGTTTTAAAAATCTTTGTGAGAAGTGTTAGGAGGGAAGAGAAGAAGGGAATGGAAGAGTGAGAAAGCAAGGCTTGGTTGGATCAGTAAGCTGCGATCTTATGGTTTACTGGGGACAGGGAGGATAGGGGGAAGCCAGTACTCGAGGAGGCTGAATGGGGCAGGACAGACCGTGGCTCCAGACATGGCTGTCCCTCTTGCTAGTAGTGTGACCCGGTCGTGAATCCTGGCAAGGGGCCCGCGGCAGCCAGTCTGCTTATTCATATAAGTACCACGCGCTAACCGATTGCGCCACTGGAGCCCCATCCAGTCCACTTTTTCCACGGCCCACAGACTGCGGGGACCCTGGCCCGTCTTCGTCTGCTTCCGAACCTTGGCCGCAGCCAGGAATTGGTGCCCCTTTGGCAAAACAGCCCCTATTCTCGGTTGGGGGCAGTGGGTGGGTCCTGGGGGCGGGGCCGCGAGTGGGTGGTGACACTCAAGTGAGCCCGTGGGGGGCAGAACAGTAAGGAAGGGATATTCCTGGGGACGGGGCAATGGGGGGGGGGAAAAGAGACCGGATTCTGGGGGCGGGGCGAGGACGCGAAGGACGTCCTAAGAGAGGGACGGTGACCGAAAGTTGACCCCACCGGGGGCGGAGCGATTGTGGGTCTGCATCCTGGGCTTGCGGGGCGTGAGAAGGTGGGGTGCGACTGGGGAAATGGATTCTGGGGGCGGGGTTATAAGGGCGCTGGATCCCGGGGCAGGGCGGTGACCAGAGGCTGGACCGTGGGGGCGGGTCAGCGACTGGAGTACGGCCCCCGGGGGCGGGGCTCTGGGGGGCTGGATCCTGGGAGCTGAGCGGTGACGCTAGGCTGGCCCGGGGCGAGGGCGGGTCTCGGGGATCAGGCGGCGGCGCCGCGGCCCAGGCCCGGAAGCCGACGGAGGAGGCAGGGGGTCCCCGCAGTCTGTGGGCCATGGAAGAAGCAGACCGGCAGCTCCTTCGGCGGTGCCGGGTGCGGCTGGTCAGCGAGCTGCAGGTGGTCGCGCTCTGGGACGCTCTCCTGAGCCGCGAGCTCTTCACGCCCGACATGATCGAGGACATACAGGTGCGTCCCCGCCCCCGCCCAGCGGGCACCGGCGCTTCCCGCCGGGTCGCGGGTAGGTGTAGCGAGGTCGCGCCGAGGGTGTGCCTTCTACGGGCACAACGGGACTTTGCCGAGCCCCTCCCCGCGCTCAGTACTGTCCGGTGCCCGTCCCTTTTGGGGAACCGTTGCGTGGGAACCCGGTTTCCCCTTACGGCATCGAACCCTTGCAGTCCTCCGGCTGAACCCGAGATTTCCAAACATCTCTTTGTGGAGTGTTCGCTAAAGCGATTCCACGTCCTGCATCATCAGCGTACGCTGTTAAATAAAAGGAAAATCTGGGGCTTATTTAAATTTTGAAGAGCATTTTAAAGAAGCAGTTCATGAATTGGGGGACACCAGACTGAAAAAGGTTTAGTGTTACGATGACGAAACGTCAGAGGCAAGTATTTATTGGCATGATGTGGAAGCAAAATAGATTATTTGATTGGCTTGCAGTTAGGAAATTGCCTTTTTTTAGGTACCTTGTTGGAAAGTACCTAGTTACACAGTCTTGTTAGTTGACTGCTAATGGTGGTTGGTTGTTTTATTTTTGTCTAACATAAACATTTAACAGAAGTGACCCTAGTTAGATTTCATTTTTGTTTGCCATTTAAGTAAGATTGGGTCAGTTATGAGCCCTAGTTGGTTTTTTCTGCTCAGGGATTCTTTACTCCACTAGCATAGAAGTTCCCAGTACTTACTTTGATGTCAGACTCTCTGACAACATGTGCTTGGGCATGTCTCTTAGCCTTTTTGAGGCTCAATTACTTGGGCTGTGAAATAGGGAAATAATGTCATAAGGGCTAAAGAGATAGTGGATGTGAAACAGTGCAGTGCCAGGCACAGAGGAAGGGCCCAACCTGTCAGGTCCTCTTTGGCCAGCCCCTTTATTTGTTGTTTATGTTTTTTTTTTTTTTTTTTTGAGACAGAGCCTCAAGCTGTCACCCTGGATAAAGTGCAGTGGCTTCACAGCTCACAGCAACCTCCAATTCCTGGGCTCAAGCAAGTCTCCTGCCTCTGCCTCCCAAGTAGCTGGGACTACAGGCGACCGCCACAATGCCCGGCCATTTTTTTTTTTAGGTTGCAGCCACTGTTGTTGTTTGGCGGGCTGGGCTGGATTCGAACCGCCAGCTCAGGTGTACGTGGCTGGCGCCATAGCCCGTTGAGCCACAGGCGCTGAGCCAGAGATTGAGGTTTTTTTAAAAGCACTTTCACATCTCTCTCTTGTTTGACTCTCACCTCAGGCCTGTGAGGATACAGGAAGTATTTCCTACAGTGAAATGCAGTGGGTGTTAGTGTCTGGCTGGAGATCCCTGGCCAGTGTCCTGGGGTTGCCTTGCAGGCTGAATCTCCAGCTTATCATCCAGGAGCTAGGCCTGGCCCAGCCAAAGAGTTTTTAATAGGAGAAAGTGGTGAATTGAATATCATTTGAGTAATTACCAGCTAATAATAAAAGAAGTCTTGGCTTGGTGCTTGTGGCTCAAGCAGCTAAGGCACCAGCCACATACACCTGAGTTGGCAGGTTTGAATCTAGCCTGGGCCTGCCAAACAACAATGACAGCTGCAACCAACAATAGCCAGGCATTGTGCCAGGCGCCTATAATCCCAGCTACTTGGGAGGCGGAGGCAGGAGAATCGTTTGAGCCCAGAAGTTGGAGGTTGCTGCGAGCTGTGATGCCTCGGCACTCTACCCAGTGTGACAGCTTGAGGCTCTGTCTCAGAAAAAAAAAAAAAAATAAATAAAATAAAATAAAATAAATCTAATGAACACCTGGTGTGTGACCTGTTCTGGAGAGTGGAAATGTTTTGATTAAGGCCACCATCCTTGCTTTGAGGTACATTCACAAGAATCATAAGCTCAAATGCCTGTGGAGGCCCAATGAATGGACGTTCTATTGGGGATCCTTTGTACTGCCCCCCAGCTTCAGCCGAAGATGGTCAGACCAGCTAGCAACATGCTACCCCCATGTTGCCACAACTTTCTTTTTTTTTTGCAGTTTTTGGCCGGGGCTGGGTTGGAACTCACCACCTCTGGCATATGGGGCCAGTGCCTTACTCCTTTGAGCCACAGGTACCGCCCATGTTGCCACAACTTTCATACTTTCAAAGAGAAGCTGGAAATCCTGTTTTGTTTTTTTGTTTTGTTTTTGAGACAGGCTCTCCCTCTGTCACCGGAGCTAGAATGCAGTGGCATGATCATAGCCCACTGCAACCTCAAACTCCTGGGTCCAAGCCATCCTCCTGTCTCAGCTTCCTAAGTAGCTGGGACTACAGGCACATGCCACCATGCTGAGCTAATTTTTCTCTTTTTTTTTGTAGGAATAGAGTCTCGCTGTGTTACTCAGGCTGGTCTCAAACTCCTGGACTCAAGCAATTCCCCCACCTTGGCCTTCCATAGTGCTAGGGTTACAGATATGGGTTGCCAGTGAGCTTAGCTGGAAATCTTGATTTCTCTTTCAAATTCTCTGACTTAAATTGATTGAAAAAATTCAGAATTTTATTTATTTTTGTTTTATCTTTATTATTATTATTATCATTTTTTGTTGTTGCAGTTTGGCTGGGGCCAGGCTCGAACCTGCCACCTCGATATATGGGGCTGGCGCCCTACTCACTGAGC
Organism: Perodicticus potto; assembly: GCA_963574655.1. Lineage (NCBI taxonomy): Eukaryota > Metazoa > Chordata > Mammalia > Primates > Lorisidae > Perodicticus > Perodicticus potto. The sequence goes on from CAUYRH010182605.1 coordinate 21,970, forward strand.
CATAGGCGCCGCCCTATTATCATTATCTTTGAGACAGAGTCTAACTGTGTTGCTCTGGCTAGAGTGCTGAGGCATCACAGCTCACAGCAACCTCCAACTATTGGGCTTAAGCGATTCTCTTGCCTCAGCCTCCCAAGTAGCTGGGACTATAGGCGCCCCCACAATGCCCAGCTGCTTTTTGTTGTAGTTGTCATTGTTGTTTAGCAGGCTCAGGCTGGTTTGGAACCTGCCAGCCCTGGTATACATGGCTGGCACCCTAGCCGCTGAGCTACAAGCGCTGAGCCATATGTATATATTTTATTATTTATAAAAAATACAGAATTTTAAAGAATCTTGTGTGAAACCCAAGGCCACCATTTTTGCCACCCCTGGTTTGGCAGATACACACGCAGACTTTGGAGCCAAAATGGCTTTGTTACACGTTAGCAAGTTTCAAAAGCCAAAAAAAACGAAACCAACAAGCAAAGAAACTTTTCTGTGACTCATTTTCCTCATCTGCAAAGTGGAGAAATTGTAATTTAACCCCTCAAGGTTGTAAAGAGAAAAAAAATGAAATCATCCATTTAACAGTGTCTGACCCACTGGGGAGTGTTGGGCAAATGTAGAGAGAAATCCTGACACCGCGATCTGTTTGCCTGCAGCTAACTGTTTTGCTGGTGAGACTCATCTTCTCAGGGACACTGTTGGTCTGTGCTGTTCACTGTAGTAGCCATTAGCCACATGTGGTTATTTAGATGTAAATTCGAAGTAACTAAAATTAAAGTTAAAAATTCAGTTCCTTCATAGTACTGCCCAGGTACTCAGCGGCCACTTGTGGCTGAAGGCGTCCATATTGGACAGTGCAGATAAAGAACATTTCTATCATCATGGAAAGTGCTCTTGGACTGTAGGGTATGTGCTACTGTAGGGTATGGGAGGACAGGGTGGTGTCTTATCCTGAGGAACTAGTCCAGTGTTGGTTTTCTAAGGATAGGCAGCAGATAACCTTCATCTTCCTGTGTCAGGGACCAGCCTTGCCATTCTGATACCTATCTGTTGACCTTGACCATCTTGTCACCTCTGTCTGTCCTAGCTAACCATCTCTGCCACCTCTTGTTCTGGCTGGCTCAGTCTTTTTCATTGCCCTCCCTGACCCCAGGATGGTGTTTTGTTTTTTTTTTTGAGACAGAGTCTCACTATGTCACCTTCGGTAGAGTTGCAATGGCATCATAGCTCACAGCAACCTCAAACTCTTGGGCTTAAGTGATTCTCTTGCCTCTCATCCTCCCAGTAGCTGGGACTACAAGCACCGCCACAATGTCTGGCTGTTTTTTTGGTGCAGTTGTCCCCGACCGGGTTCAAACTCGCCAGCCTCGGTGTATGTGGCTGGCGCCTTAACCACTGTGCTGTGGGCGCCAAGCCTTTTACTTTTTTTTTTTTTTTTCCAAATTTATTTATTTATTTATTTATTTATTTATTTATTTATTTATTTATTTTTGTTGTTGTTGTCATTGTTGATTTTAGGTGGCCTGGGCTGGGTTCGAACCCACCAGCCTAGGTGTATGTGGCTGGTACCCTACCCACTGAGCTACAGGTGCTGTCCCCAGTTTGATATTTTGAAAAGGCAGATCTGACTCTGTCACTCTTTCTTAAAACTCTTAGGGGGCTCCTGTCAGCTCTCAGGATGAATTTCTTAGCCTGCTTATACAAAAGCTGAGTTCCTTGCCTCTGTCCACCAACCTTCTTTACAATTCTTTAAATTCGCTCTTCAATTCCTGATGTTCCCTGGTCTCTCAGCTAAGACTTCCCCTCCTGGGTGCTTTCCTGACCACCCTTCCCAAGGCTGAGTTGGGTGTCCCAGTACCTTCTCAACCTCTGTGTCTTCCCTCTGGGCACCGCTGCCCTTGCTGTGTCATTGCGTAACCCATTAGACATTTACTCCTTGAGGGTTGTGGCTATTTACTTAGTACAGGGCTGAGCACATAGTAAATACCTCTAAAATACTGAATAAGGGCTCGGCGCCTGTGGCTCAAGTGGCAAAGGCACCAGCCACGTACACCTGAGCTGGCGGGTTCGAATCCAGCCCGGGCCCTCCAAACAACAATGACGGTTGCAACCAAAAAATGGCCGGGCGTTGTGGTGCGCGCCTGTGGTCCCAGCTACTTGGGAGGTGGAGGCAGGAGACTCGCTTGAGCCCAGGAATCGAAGGTTGCTGTGAGCTGTGATGCCACGGTACTCTATCCAGAGTGACAGCTTAAGGCTCTTGTCTCAAAAAATAAATAAATAAATAAATAAAATACTGAATAAGGATTCCTTTGTGGCTCAAAGGAGTACGGCCCCGGCCCCATATGCTGGAGGTGGCCAGTTCAAACCCAGCCCCAGCCAGAAACTGCAAAGAAAAACAAAAACAAACAAACAAACAAACAAACAAAAACACTGAATAAATAGGTAAGCACTCTGCGCCTACAGGCACCCATTTTTGCCTAGTGCCTGATTATTTAGCCTTATACTAGAGGGAAAATGGGGGTACAGGGTGGGAGCCACATGAAAGTATGTGAGTAATTAGCATCACGTCTTTTCTTTCCAATCAGCGGGCAGGCTCTGGATCTCGGCGGGATCAGGCCAGACAGCTGATCACAGATCTAGAGACTCGAGGGAGGCAGGCCCTTCCCTTGTTCATCTCCTGTTTAGAGGACACAGGCCAGGACACGCTGGCATCATTCCTGCGAACCAACAGGCAAGTATCACTGTGGAAGCCGACCCCAGGAAAACTTACCCCCGTGGTGCTCAAGCCAGAAACACCCAGGCCAGTGGACACTGGTTCTAGAGGATTCAGTGATATCCGTGAGTACCCAGAAAGTGGTTGGTGGGTAGGGAGTGACTGTTACTATGGCTGGGTGGGCTGAGAGTGAAAACCTAATTTTGGTGTTCTCTCTGAGTACTTATAGGGATGGGTGGAATATTCTGGTAGATCTACAGGAGATTTAATTTTGGCAGCCCCTCCTATGAGAAGCAGGTGCTGAAGTTTGTTTTGGATGTCTCAGGTTTGAATCTCTGTCTCTGGATCCAGCTGTTGTTTAGGATTTGCCTTTGGGTTGGGGTGGATAGCTTGGACTGACCCACGCCTGGGGGCAGGAGAGAGGTCACTTATTCATCTTCATGGCACATACCCTTGTTTTCTCCCCTCACAGCCACTCTGCTAGTCAGGTGTTAGACCCTTCCTTTTGATGAGAAAACTGAGGCTCATGAAACTGAAATAATTTGCCTGAGGTCACAAGGCTACGTCCACTAAAAAGCATAAATCCTAGGAGTACAGCTGGATGATTTTCTCCCCGTGTGTACACACAGGAAACCAAGGCCCAGTCCTCAATATATGAAATATTCTAGTGTCCTATAAGATTTTCTTGTCTCTTCCCAGACTATCCCCTTTCCCTTTACCCAAGGTAATCACTGCTATGATCTCTATCACTTAAGGTCCCTACTCCTTATCCTTAAACTTCAATGTCAATATAATCCTATGTACTTTTTTGAATCTGGCTTCTTTCACTTATCATCGTATCTATGAAGTACCTTCATGTTGTATTGCCTGTCGGTAGTCCATTATTTTTTATTGCTCTTCTGAATAATCCACAGTCTCTATAACCACTGTCCTGCTGATGTACATGTGGCTCGTTTGCAGTTAGGGTTTTGTTCCCAGCCCATGCTGATCTCTGCGCTTCCTATTGGTTGCCTGACCAACCATCACATTATTGATGTTAACAATAATGGTAATAGTTAACATTATTGAGTACTTATTATTTGCCAGGGTTACTAAGTGATCTCATTTAATGTCCCCAACTCCTTTGTAAGGCAGGTGCTGCAAGTTTCCCATTTTATTGCTGAACAAAGTGAGTCACACCCTGGGAAATGACTTTCCACAAACCATGCACTTCTGAGAAATGGAAACAGGCTTGCAGTCCAGGCTTCCCCATTCGGTCTGCTCTGCCGCAGGGTACCCCACATGTGCCTTGTGATCAGCCTTTGCTAGTGTCTGTTGTGTTGTTTCTGCAAATGGCCTTGCATGTATATCTGTCCATCTCTCCCTGAGCATGCCAGGCTCTTACAAGTCCCCCTGCCTTTTCTTTTCTTTATTTTATTTTATTTTTTTCAACAGAGTCTTACTTTGTCGCCCTCGGTAGAGTGCCGTGGCATCACAGCTCACAGCAACTTCCAGCTCTTGAGTTTAGGTGATTCTCTTGCCTCAGCCTCCTGAGTAGCTGGGACTACAGGCGCCCGCCACAATGCCCGGCTAGTCCCCCTGCCTTTGTTTGTGCTGTGCTCTCTGCCTCTTCTGCTTGGCACCCCTTTTTTGATTTTTCAATTCACAGACCCCTGAAAGCATATGGGCCCCCTGAAAATAGCCATTCTGCTTTGTCCGTTGATAGTGCTAATTTGGGGAATGAATGAAAGAATTCCTCAGTAGTAGATAACAGTTATAATTTTGGGATACAGGGGCATTTTGGAAATGAGAAAACCTTCTCAAATTAAATCTGTGGACTCATAGGAGTCTTCAGGCTAGGTAAAACCATTTCTAACTGAAAGGGTGATTTAAGGGTAGGAAACTCATGAAGGGCTCATGGTGCAGGGTAGAGTAAAATTTTTCACATAAGGATGAGGATGTAATGAAGAAAAAGTTTATTTTACTGTATCAGAGAGAAGGTAGGGCAGAGAAAGATGGTGTAGTGCCTGAAAGGAAAAAGAGGGGAGGGCCAGCCTTCTGCCAAGGAGGCTAAGGGCTTTTATAGGGAATTATATAGGTTAAATAAAGGGTTAATGCTACAAGTTAATAACAGAAGTGGCTGGCTCGGCGGGCTAAGGCGCCAGCCATGTACACCTGAGCTGGTAGGTTCGAATCCAGCCTAGGCCCTCCAAACAACAATGACGGCTGCAACCAAAAAATGGCCGGGCGTTGTGGCGGGCGCCTGTAGTCCCAGCTACTTGGGAGGCGGAGGCAAGAGACTCGCTTGAGCCCAGGAATTGGAGGTTGCTGTGAGCTGTGACGCCATCCATGGCACTAGGTACTCTACCAAGGGCGACATAATGAGACGAAATAAAGAAAAGAAAGGAAGAAAGGAAGGGAGGGAGGGAGGGAGGAAGGGAGGGGAAGGGAAGGGAAGAAGGAAGGAAGGAAAGAGAGAGAGAGAAAGAAAGAAAGAAAGAATAAAGGCTCCATGCCTATGGCTCAAGTGACTAAGGCGCCAGCCACATACATCTGAGCTGGCGGGTTCGAATCCAGCCCAGGCCCGCCAAATAACAATGATGGCTGCAACCAAAAAATGGCCGGGCGTTGTGGCGGGCACCTGTAGTCCCAGCTACTTGGGAGGCGGAGGCAAGAGACTCGCTTGAGCCCAGGACTTGGAGGTTGCTGTGAGCTGTGATGCCATGGCACTCTATCCAGGGTGACAGCTTGAGGCTCT
>CAUYRH010182606.1:0-15143 GCA_963574655.1 Perodicticus potto
TCTTTCTCTACCAAAAAAAAAAAATATATCTGTAAGGTAAAGGAATCTGGCTAAACTCAGAGATTTCATTGTTGCTGAGAAAATTGCTGCTTTCATTAAGCTTTATGTCTGTTTTAAAATCGTTTTGATAGGCTTCTTTTCTGAATTTAGAGAATGCTAAACTCACTAATTTTCCTTCTTTGTTATTGATATGTTACTTTATTTGGAATGCAGAGTCCATTCAGTTCCCATAGTATCTATCATGTGCCTAATTAGTGTGTGGCATTGTGCTGATTGCCAATAAGATTCAGTGATCATAAAGGAGATACATTTTTTGTCTCCAAGTTGCTTATGTTCTAACAGGAATAATCATTTACATACATACATATAATACAAGATAGAATTTGCCAAGTTTTATAAGTGCTGTATTTTTCTGTATATAGAAATACCACATTTGGGGGCAGCGCCTGTGGCTCAGTGGATAGGGCGCCAGCCCCATATGCCAAGGGTGGTGGTTCAAACCCAGCCCCGGCCATACTGCAACAAAAAAATAGCCGGGCAATGTGGTGGGCGTCTGTAGTCCCAGCTACTCGGGAGCCTGGAGAATCGCCTGAGCTTGGGAGTTGGAGGTTGCTGTGAGCTGTGTGACGCCACGGCACTTTACCCAGGGTGATAAAGTGAGTCTCTGTATCTACAGGAAAAAAAAAAAGAAATATCACACTGGGAAAAGCTCAGAAGGGAGGTTGCTTTAGCGGGGCCTTGATGAATGGGTAGGTAGTATTTCATCCACTTTTTGGTATTGCATTTCCCTTTTTTCTTTTTCTTTTTGAAAATTATGCAGCTGATCTTTTTTTTTTTGTAGAGACAGAGTCTCACTTTATTGCTCTCGGTAGAGTGCTGTGACTTCACAGCTCACAGCAACCTCTAGCTCCTGGGCTTAGGCAATTCTCTTGTCTCAGCCTCCCGAGTAGCTGGGACTACAGGCGCCTGCCACAATGCCCGGCTATTTTTTTTGTTGCACTTCGGCGGGACTGGGTTTGAACCACCACCCTCAGTATATGGGGCCGGCGCCTTACTGACTGAGCCACAGGTGCCGCCCTATGCGGTGATCTTATGACTATTTAAGTTTCATCTCACTAAAGGTAATTGAAGAGTGATCTGTGAGCTAAGTGGTAACATGAAAAACATTAAGATTTGCTATGTGTTCAGACCTTTACACATTTTAGCTCATTTATTGAGGCATAGGGTGCATAAATAAGTTAGTTCTGAAGCTAGTTAAATGGCAGATCTAGGATTTTAACCTTGGGAGTTTAGCTTTTGAGTCAACTCACTTAAACACTATGTTATCGTCATATATGATAGCAAACAGAGGCCAGGTGCAGTTGTTCATGCCTGTAATCCTAGCACACTGGGAGGCCGAGGTGAGTGGATTGCTGAGCTCAGGAATTTGGCACCCTCCTAAGCAAGAGCAAGACCTTGTCTCTAAAAATGGCCAAGTGTTGTGGCAGGCACCTGTACTCCCAGCTACTCCGGGAGGCTGAGGCTATAGGATCACTTGAGCCTAAGACTTGGACATTGCTGTGAGCTTTGATGCCATAGCACTCTATCATCAGGGACAAAGTGAGACTGTGTCTCAAGGAAAAAAATAGCAATTAGAAGCAATATAAATATTTAGATTAGAGGATCACTTGAGAAAGTTAAGGTATATTTAAAATGGAATCCTCTATAGCTAGAAGTGGCAAATGGGTATCAGTAAAAAAAAAATTCATAATATGCAGTAGAACCTTTATAAGTTGACCACACAAGGTACTAAAACAAAATGGTCAACATACAGAGATGGTCAATGTAAGGAATGAGGCCCCACTGTATTGATGCATACATGTGGTATAGATTGGGTCTGGGAAAGTTAGGTCAGCTTATGGAGGTAGTTATTGTAGGGATATGGTCAACTATGGAGGTTCTGCTATATTTAAGAGAGGTTACAATATTGTAGTAATATTTCACTGTTAGAAAAAAAATGAGCGTATAACAAAAACACTGAAAAAATACTCATCAGATTTCTGTGTGATGGGATTATGAGTAATGTACTTATTTATTTTTGATTTTCCAGATTTTCTGAAATGAATATATATGATTGGTAATCAGAAAAATATATTAAATGAAAGGTTGGAAAATATATAAAATTAGAAAGAACAATAAAATGTCTACATTCAAGTATCATCAATTTTGTAGTGTATTTTGAAACTGAGTTATTGGGTAATTGGGTAGTTTTTATATATAAATTATTTTTAATAGTTATAATCATTTAATTATATAGTTATATATGGCCTAATCATATGTAACAACCTCTGTATTATGCTCTGTGAAAGTGTAATTTCTTTTCATAATTACATACCTAACTATATGCAATAACCTCTGTATTGTAACATACTGTGTGAAAGCGTAATTATTTATTTTTTTTTTTTTTGAGACAGAGCCTCAGGCTGTTGCCCTGGGTAGAGTGCCATGGCATCATAGCTCACAGAAACCTCCAACTCCTGGGCTTAAGAGATTCTCTTGCCTCAGCCTCCCAAGTTGCTGGGACTACAGGCGCCCACCATAATGCTGGGCCATTTCTTGGTTGTAGTTGTCATTGTTGTCTGGCAGGCCCACGCTAGATTCGAACCCGCCAGCTCCGGTGCATGTGGCTGGTGCCCCTAGCCGCTTGAGCTACAGGCGCCAGGCCAGCCGAGCCTTCATACCTTTTCTTAATGCTCCTTCTTTCCATTAACATCCCATTTCACATGTAGCTGGGACTACAGGTTCCTACCACCATGCCCAGCTCGTTTTTCTGTTTTTAGTAGAGATGGGGATCTCATTCTTGTTCAGGCTGGTCTTGAACTCGTGAGCTCAAGTGATCCACCCGCCTCAGCCTCCCAGAGTGCTGGGATTATAGGTATGAGCCACTGAGCTTGGCCTTCCATTTCACACCTTGTTTTTTGGGTCCATTTCTGTTTTAAGTTTTTTGACTGAGAAAGGTCATGCCTAGAATGCCTATTTAAGAACATTCATTCAAGTTTGGGTGTTGTGTTAATATTTTTAATTGTCTCATGTGGTTCTGTGTGCTTGTGCTTTGGGGGAAAATTTTCTATGCTGAAATGTTTTGATTTTCATTTTCTGTTTCAATCAGTAGCCTTGATTAGCTATAGCTCCTCTCTTCTGTTTTATTTTGTATGTCTTGGTTTTCTGGACTAGCAGTTAATAGTTGAAGGCAGAGCTTGCCGGTGGCTTCATTTCCTCATTCAGCAGAGCGCTTCTCTGCCTATGGGCGTGCAGTTCTAAAGAGAGCTCTGATGGGCTGCTGCCACAAATCACCACAATTTAGTTGTTTAAAACTCCACTGGCTCGGCGCCTGTGGCTCAACGGGCTAAGGTGCCAGCCACGTACACCTGAGCTGGCGGGTTCGAATCCAGCCCGTCCGCCAAACAACAATGACACCAAAAAATGGCCGGGCGTTGTGGCAGGCGCCTGTAGTCCCAGCTACTTGGGAGGCGGAGGCAAGAGACTCGCTTGAGCCCAGGAATTGGAGGTTGCTGTGAGCTGTGATGCTGCAGCACTCTATCCAGGGTGACAGCTTGAGGCTCTACCTCAAAAAAATAAAACAAAATAAAAAATTTATTATGTAACAGTTCTGTAGGCAGTTCTGGAGATAGCAGGAATTCTGTTTGGAATTCCACAAGGTTCAAATCAAGGTGATAGTGGAGCTATGTTGCCTTCTGGAGGTTTCTTTTGGTGCAAGAAGAATTCTTGTCCAGATCCCTTCTGTTGGCTGCAGTGTTACTCACTCAGTTGAAACCCTGTCTACCAGCCCCTCCATGATGGCTTGTCCACCTGTGTCCTACCCGGTGTTCCCAACTGGGTTACTGTCATTCCCACGAATTTACAATGTCCTTCTAATCAGACTGACCTTGCCCTTTGAGGAAGTGGACTGTGCACCAGGGCCTCGGGAGGGGGGGTGTGGTCATAGTTGGGGCTGGCAGTCATCTGTGCTCAGGAGAGAATGGAGGGCCAGTGTGGCAGACCTGGAATCTCTGGTCAAATCAAGGTGGGCCCGACTCTTAAGTCCAGTGTTCATCACACTCTGACAAGCATACCACGGCAGTGGGAAAGCGAGGACGGTTGATTCTGAGAGTTTCTGCCTGTTGCTCCTCTTAGAAACACTCTGCGATCTTTTAGGACAGTGGGGAATAAAAGGCCCCCAATACAATGTACACGTGGGGGATAATGACCAAGGGTTGGCTGTTGGGTTGATGATCAACTTTACCTCCCACAATTTGCAGGGCTGGGGACACATTAGGCCCTCATTTAAATGCTGGGTGGAGGGTGGGAGATGAGCGAGTGGATAGGTGGGTGGATCGGTGGGTGTCAGAGAAGTGGGGTGGATGGAGGGATGGGGGGCTGGGTGGTGGAAATAAGGGTGGCTGCATGAGCAGAGCAGCGAACAGACGCGGAGTGGGTGCTGGCAGGTGGAGGGTGAGGCATCTCTTACCCGCTCAGATGTTTGTCATCCTTTGCCTTCAGCTTCGGGCAGCAGAGGTGGAGATCAAGGATCTGCAGTCGGAGTTTGAGCTGGAGAAGATTGATTACTTGGCCACCATCCGTCGGCAGGAACGAGACTCCATGTTCTTCCAACAGCTCCTGGAGCAGGTGCAGCCCCTGATTCGCAGGGACTGTAACTACAGCAACTTGGAGAAGATTCGTCGGGAGTCCTGCTGGGATGAGGATAATGGCTTCTGGAAGATCCCAGAGCCATTCATCATAAAGACCAGCCTCCCAGTAGGTCAGGAGCCCCCTGGCCCTTGACCTCCTGCCCTTCCTCTAGGTCCCCTGTCCTGCAGGCTGTGGGTGCAGCAGACATGTGGCCCCAGGTCATATCAGGGCTCTGGGAAGATGGTGTGTTCCGGACGTAGACAGATGTCAGCTGGAATTCTGACCGCACCAATCTCTGTGTGACCTCTGTGGGCCTCAGTGTCCTCATCTATGAAATGAGGCACCTTCCTTCAAGTTGCTGTGAGGATAAAAGTGTGTTAATATACCTAAAACCCTCACAGCAATGCCTGGTACATAACGAGTGCTTGGTGTTACCATTGTCATCATCACTGTCAACACTGACAACAGCCTTCTGGGGGATAAAGGCTAGTTTACATACTCGGAAACTAACGGTCAGAGGGGATGAGTGGCATAAAGTCAGTCATAGCAGTGAGTGGTGGCACCATGGGTAGAAACCAGGTGTTCAGAGTTTCAGGCCTGGTTCAAATTCTGCTTTTGCCACATTCTTGTGTAACCTTATGAAGATCACTGTCCCTCTCTGGGCTTCTTTACAAAGGAATTGGATAGGCTCAGCGCCTGTAGCACAGTGGTTACAGCAACAGTTACATACACCAAGGGTGGCAGTTTTGAACCCAGCCAGGGCCTGCTAAACAATGACAACTGCAACAAAAAGCCAGGTGTTGTGGTGGGCACCTGTAGTCCCAGCTACTTGGGAGGCTGAGGTAAGAGAATTGCTTAAGCCCAAGAGTTTGAGGTTGCTGTGACCTGTGACGGCACAGCACTCTATGGAAGGCGACATAGTGAGACTCAGTCTCAAAAAAAACAAAAAACCCAAAGAGATTAGCTAAGATGAGCTTGAAGGCCCCTCACCTCTGATAAATCTCAGAGTAAAGTCATATTTGCCATGGATCTTTCTCCAGCCACAGACCTGGCTGTGTTCATTTGGGGAGCCTGCCGTGGTCCCTGAAGCTCCCCCGTCGCCACCCCCCACACCCCTAACCCTCGGTCAAGAGTGTTTGTCCAGGTCCTTTGCCTCTGCTGTTTATGGATGGCATTGACACCATCTGTGCTGAGACCCATGCTGTGGGCAGCAGCAGCCTTTCTGCCTGCACCCATCCACTTATTATCTTGCCTGTAGCAGGGGAGTGGCTTCTCTGGTGTCTGAACCCTCCTCTTGTGTTTCCCAAAGTCATCCCTTGGCTTGGGCTGGGAAAGTGTCCTCCCCTGTTTTGAAGCCTGAGCTGGGTCTGATTTCCACCACAGAGTGCTGTGACCCCCTTGCACCTTCTGGGCCTTGTACCAGGCAGCAGAGACTCCAGCTTTTGTTTTCTCATAGCAGTTCCAATTGGGCCACAGAACAAACCAGCCCGCAAAACCTCTGCAGCGGACAACGGGGAGCCCAACGTGGTGAGGCCCCGGGAGAGGGAGGGACGGGAGGACTGGGGAATTGGCAGGGCTTTGCCCCCAGAATGCTGTGGGTTTGCATAACTTCAGAGGCTGGTCTTCTAAGGATTAAAAATCTGGACCCTTTTCTGTGCCTCTCTGTTGGCACTTAGACCCTCAACCCATTTGGGCCCTGATTCAAAGGCACTTACAGGTCGGGCATGGTGGCTCACTCCTGTAATCCTGGCACTTTGGGAGATTGAGGTAGGAGACACTTGAAGCCAGGAATTTGAGACCAGCCTGGGCAATATAGTGAGGCCCTATCACTATTAAAAAAAAAAAATAGAAAAATTAGCTGGGCATGGTAGTGTGCACCTGTAGTTCCAGTTACTTGGGAGGCTGAGACAAGAGGATCACTTGAGTCAGGAGTTGGAGGTTGCAGTGAGCTATGATGACATCAGTGTACTCCAGCCTGGGCAATAGAGTGAGACTCTGTCTCAAAAAAACAAAGCAAAAGAAGAACAAAAAACTAAGGAAACTTACAGCTATAAAGAACCAGAGAGAAAGCAGATGGTTCTAGAGAGGTCAACCTGGTGGTGCAGAACACAGGCTTCAGACTCAAACCCAAAGGACAAGTGGCTCATAAGAATAAGTGGCACAATAAGAATTCCCTGGGCCCCAGCTATCTTCAGATCAAAAGGGTCTTCAAAGGGTCCATGAAACAATAATGGGGGTTCTAAAGTCACTTTCCTTTCATATCTCTCATCTTTTGTAGTGCAACAGAAAGGTATGTCCGTTTTGAATGAAACCCTTTGAGTTCTATGTTAACTTAGCTGGTAGCTACTGTCCCCTGCAGCTACCAAAGGCCCAGATAGAAAAGCATGGGGTGTGGTGGCAGGGAAGCCACCTGCCTGGTTGCACCAGGCACAGCTTCAGTGACACAGACACAATGTGAGTGCTTAAGAATTTTTATTACAGATCCTTAAGCCAGGCTTGGCAACAGCGAGGAACCCACACAGGTGGCGCCCTGCTGGTGCATTTCTGTCTGGTCCTCTGGTGGGTGCTGGGGACAGTAGCTACCAGCTAAGTTAACAGAGAAAGTCTGGAGGCTTTGTGGGCCATACGGTCTCTGTCATAGCCACTCAACTCTGCCGCTGTAGCACAAAAATAGCCATAGATAATATTTGAGTGGTATGTTTCAATAAAACCTGATTTACAAAAACCGTCTGCAGGCCAGATTCGGCCCATCACCATAATTTGCTGATCCTAGTCCAAACCATTTGCAAATAGGTCAGAAGACTCATACAGCACATACCTTTCCAGTCATGATAAGGCCACTCAGTGGTTAATGAATTCCAGCGAAACATCTCTGCCTGAGCGATTCAGAGTCACTACAGGGAATCTTTTGTGCTAGCCTAAAGCTGGATTGGCTGCTTTAAGAGCTTAACTTTATAAAAAAGGAAAAGTGGCTGCTGGAATAAAAACATTCTTTTTTTTTTTTTTTAAGATAGAGTCTCACTTTATCGCCCTTGGTAGAGTGCCGTGCCATCACAGCTCACAGCAACCTCCAACTCCTAGGCTTAGAGATTCTCTTGCCTCAGCCTCCGGAGTAGCTGGGACTACAGGCGCCTGCCACAATGCCCGGCTATGTTTTTGTTGCAGTTTGGTGGGGGCCGGGTTCGAACCCAACACCCTAGGTATATGGGGCTGGCACCCTTCCCACTGAGCCACAGGTGCCACCCTCGAATAAGAACATCCTTAGTACATTCTTAACCTGGGCCCACAAGAGGTTATGCCAGAACACTTTAGTCCCAAGTGACAAAAACTAAACAATCCTAAGCAAAACAGGGAACATATTGGTTCATGTAAGTGGACCAATTTCAGGCATGGCTGGATCTAGGGGCTCAAACAGTAGGGCTTCTGTGTCTGTCTTCACTTCTTGTTTCTGCTTCCTTGGTATACAGGCTTTCTCAGCATGGCAGGAAAGATGGCTGCTGGCATTTGGTACTCCAAAAGGAAGAGAGACTGGTCTCTCTCTCTCTTTTTTTTTTTTTTTGCAGTTTTTGCTGGTGCTCTACTCCTTGAGCCACAGGCACCACCCTGGTCTCTCTTTTCTTTTTTTTTGGCCAGGGCTGGGTTTGAACTTGCCACCTCCAGTATATGGGGCTGGCGCCCTACTCCTTTGAGCCACAGGCGCTGCCCTCTTTTTTTTTTGAGACAGGGTCTCCCTCTGTCACCCAGGCTAGAGAGCAGTGGTATGATCATAACTCACAATAGCCTTGAATTCCTGGGCTCAAGCAATCCTCCTGTCTTAGCCTCCCAGGTAGCTGGGACTACAAACATATGCCATCATACCTAGCTAAACTTTTTTGTACAGAGGGGTCTTGCTATGTTGCCCAGGCAGGTCTCAAACTCCCAGCCTCAAGCAATCTTCCTATCTCACTCTCCCAAAGTACTGGGATTATGAGTATGAGCCACAGTGCGCAGCTGAGACCTAGTCTTTTAAAGCTTTCTTAAACCAAAGCTTGGGGAAAGATTCTGATTGGCTGTCTGCCAAGAGTAGGTCACAGGCCAGTTGTTATGTTCGGGAAGATGTTCTGTGATCGTACAGTCTGGATTACATGGCCGCTGTGTAGCACAGGGCACTGTGATCACCTCACCCCAGTGGGTCCATATCAAGTGGGAGAAGGGAAGTTCCCTGAAAGAAGCGATTCAAACTGAGGAAAGCAGGTCCATGACAGCAATGAGAAATAATGACAACAAAGGTGACGGAAAGCTGGGACTCCAGTTCTGATGATGGTACAATATACCCATGAGCCAGGTACAGTACTGTATTACTGCTGTGGTGGACTGGGGCATGTAGTATCACCCTTGCCCTCGCTGGAGCTGGCAGGATACCGTGTTTTGAGCTTTGCAGGAGAGAATAAGGCACTTCCCATCTTGAGGAAGGGGAGATAGGGTGTAGGTTTGGCTGGACATTGTGACCCTGGCCCTGAGCTGCCTTGGATCCTACCCCAGGAGTTCAGAGTCGATGGTGTAGGGTACCCCAAGGTGGCCAGTCTGCTCTAGCCCCATGATACACTCTGGGGAGGGGTAATCAGGGACCCCCCAACCCCACTGGCTTCCAGGGGCCCAGATGAGGACTGCACAAACATGGGGCCTTGACCATGAGGATTTGTAATTTCAGCAGGAAGAAGACCGCTACAAGCTGATGCTAAGTCGCAGCGACAGTGAAAATATTGCCAGTAACTACTTCCGACCCAAGCGGGCCAGCCAGATCCTCAGCACGGACCTCATGAAGAGCCTCAGTGAGTGCCTGCCCACCAGCTTCTCCAACCTCTTCCCCATTGGTTCCTCCAGCCCTCCTCCCCTCCCACCAGACCTGGCTTCAAAAACTCCTTTCCTCTCTCTGAGCCTCAGTTTCCTCTGCCATAAAATGACGGGGACAACACGCATCACGATTAGATGTGACAAGGTGGGGAAATAGCCCAGCCCAGGCCCCAGCACACAGTAGGTACTCAGTGTAGTATCCTCTTCCCCCTTGAGGGGAAGTGCTATCTCCTCTGACACCCAGTAGGCCCTCAGCTCGTGGCTCAGGGCCCTGGCATGGGTCTGGGTATTTGCCAGCTTCTTCAGTGTCGTCTTCAAATGAGGGTGGTTGACTCTTAACTATCAAGGACCACAGAGCCAAGGGGGGCAAAAAGCAAAACATGGTTTCAAGAATTGACTTCATTCTGCTTTTACAACTAAAAACAAAGCCTACAGAGCTTCCAATAAAACATTAATAGAAAGCAAATCTCAGCTCCACAGTAAAGTTATTTAAGAGACAGAGGAATAAGGGGGGAAACAGGATGGGGAAGAAACTAGGAGCTGCTGAGTGCCAGGCACTGTGCCCATGCTGCAGATGAGAAGAGTGAGGCTCAGAGAAGGGAAGTGGATTGCCAAGGCTCTACTGCTAGGAAGTGGAGGAGCTGGGCTGTGAACCCAGGCTTGTCTGGCTTCAGATCCCAGGTGGCCTCAGTCTGAGGCTTTAAAACCCCAGCCCAGCCCAGACCCTTTGAAGGGAGATGTAGTGCTGGGTCTGAGCCTGGGGTCCCTCTGACAGGGCAGGGGGTGGTCCAGATTCCCCATTCTGCACACTTGGGGCATTCTGTCTCTCCTTGCTTCTCTCCTGACTTAACCAGCATCCTCTGCCCTCTTCCCTACAGCGCATCACAACTCGCCACCAGGCCTCAGCTGTCCCCTCAGCAGCAACCCTGCCATTTCGCCCACCCAGGCCTCTGAAATGCCCCAGCCCCGGCCCTTCCGCCTCGAGTCACTCGACATCCCTTTCACCAAGGCCAAGCGGAAGAAAAGCAAAAGCAACTTTGGCAATGAGCTTCTGTGAATACAGCTGCCTGCTGCTACCTGCCTTTAGGCTTCTAGAGACTGCCAGGCCCTCCCAGGGCAGCCCCAACCAGGCCTCCTCCCACCTGCCCCCACATTGATCAGGGGCCCAAAGGGGTCCCTCAGCCCTGGGAAGACACATTCCCTTCCCTGTTCCCCATAGAACACCCCCTGGGTGAGTGAGTCCCTCAGGCTGGGCTGTCCTGTGTGGCACCTGTCTTTGCCGCCTCAGTGTTCCCACCATCTCACCTGCCACAGAGCCTGCCTTTGTACCCATCAGTGTTGGTCTTTACCTCAGAAGCCTCAGACCTCCTTCATGGCCTTCAGCAGCCCTGGAAGAGAGGGCAGCAACTGTCACGTGGATAAAGCTCAGAATCCTGGCAGTTGAGAGTTGTGTCTTCATCCGACTGGCCCCACTTCTTGAGGGCAGGCCTGCCGGGCAGGGTGGCACAGAAGTCCTGGAGCAGCTCTTCCCATGCTGTCCACTGCTGGCTGGTTTGTGGCCTAGAGAAGGCCACTTCACATTAAGCTGCCCAATAAACTGCCTTTTAGGATGAGTGCGCCCTCCCTGACCCTCTGATGGTGTCTCTTAGGGTCCCTCCTTACCATTTCCGCCTGGCTATCATGGAGAAGCTCTTTCTGGAACAGGGGTTCTTACCTGCCTGAGACCTTTAGAACAGACTCTAGAATATCTGCAACTCCCTGCAATTGTGAGTGCCAGTCACTTTTTCCTGAGCATCTGAACTCAGTTAGATTCTCAAAGGAACGGTAACCCAGGAAAGAAGAGCCCTTGTTGTGGGATATATGGCCATGTCTTGCTGAGGCCAGAAAAGGGCCCACAGTTTTTATTTTTTTATTTTTTTTTGCAATTTTTGGCCGGGGCTGGGTTCAAACCCTCCACCTCTGCCATATGGGGCCGGTGCCCTACCTGTGAGCCACAGACACTGCCTGTCCCCACATTTTGACAGTCCTCAGGGGACTCTACTGGAATTGGGTATCCTGACTTAGGCAGAAATGAATCCCGGCCACTCTGTGCCCAGCTAGGGGCCTACCTAGGACACATCTGCCTCTTGCCCATTGTATCCCAGTCCTCCCCCCTCCCCAGTGGGGGACCCCACCCTCTGAGGGAACTGAGAGCCTCATCCGTGAAATGGGGTAACACCTACCTCACCTAGGGTTATCGTGAAGGTGAAATGAGAAGGTATGTAAAGCTCCTGGGGTGTAGGTGCTCCATGTTAGCTCTCTTCCTATTTTGCTCAGTTTTGTGGCAGGTTCCACAAGCTACATGCCTGACCCAAGGAGCTCACACTCTGGAGGAGCCAGGGTGGAAGGTGCTTAGATAACTAGAGATGAGTCTAAACAGAGGCAGGCTGCAGAACATACTGAATTAGAGGAGGGAGATCGGACTTCTATGGGAAACAGTAGCTTTCTGAAAGCAGCAGCACTGGGTGGGGCTCCTATAAAGGATGAAGATCCTGACCTGTGAGGTCTAAGGTGGTAGTGCAGGGAGGGTGCTCCTGGTAGAAGGTGCTGCGTGAACAAAAGGCAGGAGCTGGGGAAGCTCAGGGTATGTTAAAGGCTGAGAAGGGGAAGAGGCTGCTGAGATGAGTAGCTGGCAACCTTAGAGTGAACAGCCTTAGGGTGTCCCTGAGCTGTGGCAGACTCCTGAACAGATTGGCATCGCTGGGTCTGAATTAGAGGTAGACTGACGGGGCATTATGTGCAGAGGGTGAGAAGGCTGGACTTTGGAGCAGAAGTTAGGGGTGTAGCTTAAGGAGATGCATGGAAGAAAGTTGTGATTTTTGCCCCATTTTTGGGTTGGTGGACATGTGTCATAAAATAACTGTTACCTTTTCTCTCCACAATTAGCTTGGGGCCAGAGAACATAAGTCTTGGAACTGCTTATGGTAGTTTTTACTTAGATTCATGATGGGACAGAGCCAGGTCTGAGGTGACTTGGAAGGCTCCTGTATCAACCTAGCAGGGATGGGGGCCAGCACTACTGAGTGGATGCTCAGCCTAGCACTGTACTAAGTGCTTCCAAACCTGTCTTAGGAGGTTTGGCCAGGAGCTCCTGCTGTCATCCCAGCGCTTTGGGAGACCAGGTGTTTGAGACCCGCCTGGGCGTCACAGCGAGAGAGAGGCGGAGGTTTGGGACTGAGCCCAGCTCCGATTCCAAAGCTAGAACCTTTAATCGCTAGGCCTGTCCATAGCCCATCTACACTGTCTGCACCGTGGCAACCAAGTTAGGTGGGACAAGCCCCAGCCAAAGCCCCTGGAGACCTGAGTGGCAGGCGGGAGGTCCAAAACGCCGCCGTCTCTGATCTTAATTTTCAACCCCTTCCTCCCTAGAGATGATGGAGGTGGGGTCTGGTTCCCAGTCCCGAGTCCGTCCTAGCCTGTGAAGACCACGCCAGCGAAAATATAGACCCTCTGAGGCCAGGACGAGCCGCAAGCTCCTGCGGAAAGCCGGCTCGGGGCGCGGGGCGCGGGGCGGGGACCCGGGCTGGACGCAGGCACCGGGCGCTGGGCCATGATGATTGGCTCTGGCTGCAGAGCTGTCAGGCTTAGGTTTAGCCTTTTCTTTGGTGAGGCGGGGCCTCGCGCCCCTTCCACCAATAGAGTTCAAGGAATCCGCCTCTCGCCGGGGCGCTTCCGGCGGTGCTCTCCACTGCCTGCCGCCCAAGCTGCGGCTCTGGTCACCTTCCTCCGCGTATCCCGATCACTTCCGGGTGTACTCCACGGCCACGAGTCGCGATTGGGGGACCCTAGATGGGGCACTTCCGGGGTCCAGGTGCTGGGTTCTTCGGCAAAATGAGGAAGATGGAGTCCGGCAGCGGTGCCCTTTTCTGTCTGTTGTTGCTCTTGCTCGGCTCGGTCTTCGCCAGCGGCCCCCGCACCTTAGTGCTGCTGGACAACCTCAACGTGCGGGAGACGCACTCGCTTTTCTTCCGGAGCTTGAAGGGTGCGGCGGGTGGGGTCTGGGGTTGGAACGGCCCCGGAGGGCATACGCCACCTGCCCTCACGCCCGGTCTCCTTTCCGTAGCAGGCTGACCAGGTCTGGCTGCAGCTCGGGGAGGGGGGTCGCGACGTCTGCAGCAGTCTGCCTCAGTTACCTGTTTTCTTTTCCAGACCGGGGCTTTGAACTCACCTTCAAGACCGCGGATGACCCCAGCCTGTCTCTCATTAAGTATGGAGAGTTCCTGTATGACAATCTCATCATCTTCTCCCCCTCGGTCGAAGGTAAGGTCTCGTGTCATTTCCAGAAATGGGATTCGAGGTCCAGTACTGATGGGTCACTTTCCTGTGGTTCTTGGCCATGTTCTGGGTCACAGAGAGATTGCCAGCCGTGGGCACTGCTGCTACAGAGGAGAGAAAAATGTTGATTTCTGACCGGGGGCCCAGGAGGGAACATCTTTCTGACACAGCTCAGGGTTGTGGGGTCAAGTGTTGCCATAGATCACAGAACCTGGGGCCCTACTGCTCTCCTGAAAAGGGAATTTTCTTTATAAAGGGCCGGACAGAAAGATGGAGAGCCCTTGTTTGAGTTTGCCTGTGTGGAAAGAAGAAATGGCATGTTATTAATATGGATGTGTATGATTTATTATTATTATTTTTTTTGAGAAACAGAGTCTCTCTTTATCACCCTCGGTAGAGTGCTGTGACGTCACAGCTCATAGCAACCTCAAACTCCTGGGCTTAGGCGATTCTTTTGCCTTAGCTCCCGGAGAAGCTGGGACTACAGGTGCCCGCCACACGCCCGGCTGTTTTTTTTTGTTGTTGCAGTTTGGCTGGGGCCGGGTTCAAACCCGTCACCCTTGGTATATGGGGATAGCGCCCTACTCACTGAGCCACAGGCACCACCCTGGATGTGTATTGATCTTAAGAATTCAGATGGCTCGGCGCCTATGGCTCAACGGGCTAAGGCGCCAGCCACGTACACCTGAGCTGGCGGGTTCGAATCCAGCCCGGGCCCGCCAAACAACAATGAAGGCTGCAACCAAAAAATGGCGGGGCGTTGTGGCGGGCGCCTGTAGTCCCAGCTACTTGGGAGGAGGAGGCGGGAGACTCGCTTGAGCACAGGAATTGGAGGTTGCTGTGAGCTGTGATGCCACAGCACTCTATCCAGGTGACAGCTTGAGGCTCTGTCTCAAAAAAAAAAAAAAAAAAAGAATTCAGATGGACTTGTAGTCTCAGGCTGAAAAATGAGCCTTTGAAATTATCTAGCTTCCCTCCACCCCCAACCCCCATTTGAGGATGGATGGATATGTCCAGGGGCCTAGCAGAGAGCTAGTTGTTGAACAAAAATGACTATCTTGGCTCGGCGCCTGTGGCTCAGCGGGCTAAGGCGCCAGCCACGTACACCTGGGCTGGCAGGTTCGAATCCAGCCCGGGCAGCCAAACAACAACAATGGCTGCAACCAAAAAATGGCCCGGCGTTGTGGCGGGCGCCTGTGGTCCCAGCTGCTTGGGAGGCGGAGGCAGGAGACTCGCTTGAGCCCAGGAATTGGAGGTTGCTGTGAGCTGTGATGCCACGGCACTCTCTCCAGGGTGACAGCTTGAGGCTCTGTCTCAAAAAAAAAAAA
>CAUYRH010182607.1:0-21558 GCA_963574655.1 Perodicticus potto
GCTCTGCTATATGGCAAACCTGGGGCTCTTAAGGGGTGATGACACAAGCCGGAGCCATGTGAATTTGCCCAGGGCACACTCAGTCCAGTTTTGGCTCCGATGGGGGTCCCTGTTCCAGGAGGCCTTCGCCTCTGGGGACAGCCCACCCTCCAGTGGTCACCCTCCCTTTGCACCAGTTTCAAGCTGGCCTAACAACTAATAGGATAGGATGTGTTTGTTTTGTCTGAAAATTCTAGCGTTTCAAAAATCACCCATCATTTATCACTCATCTGAGATGAGCAATTGTGGGTCGATGGTGGCTGGAGGCTTTTCCTGCAAACCCCTCCTCTCTCCACCTCCCTCCCCACTTCCCACCTCCCCCACCCCACCCCACCCCACCCCCACCCCTCCGGGAAATCAAGAAAAACAAGATTCTACTTGTCCAGGCCCTTGGAGACTCCTCAGAATTGCTGGAATCGTCACAATAAGTGGTAGTAATAGAACCATATACAGGATTGTAAATACAAACTGCTCCGTGGAGTGGCAAAAAATAATGAAGTAATTAGGTGAACTATTACCAGCACCTGTGACTGATGGGTACAAGCATGCTTCTGGCTTTATTATATTGTTATTTGTCAGGAACAAGGCACAGATCTGAAGTTGCATAACTTCTTTCCCTATGTCCAGCCTCCTCCCAAGGCTGTTAGTCCCCGCTGACATGGGTTGATGCCTGGGTCTGCAGCCCAATGTGCCCGGCTGGAGGACCAGTACATGGGGCTCAGTCTTCAGAAACACATGGTAAGGAAATGACAGCCCCCTTTCCAACACAGTAGGGTTAACGCCACTTTAACTAGCAATTTATTAAATAGTGGTGCTATTTAATGTGCCATTTCTAGGCTAATTATGGGTCCTATGGACAGACCCAAGCCAAGCATGAGCCCACTCTGATGTGACACAATTAGGGCAACAGAAACTCAAAACACAACTCACTGCTGATTCTCAATGGAAAAGGGTGTTCAGACGCTCAACATGTGGTCCCGTACCTGGCAGATGGCCCCTCCTTCTAGTTGGGATTTCCATACAGAACTACCCAATGGCTGGTGATCATAATAATTTGGTGATGATACTACTAGTTAACATTCACAATACTACTGTGCACAAGGCCCTGTTTTATGCATTGCATATAATATTGTTCATTTACTCCTTACAACAACTCCCTGAGATAGATGCTATTATCATCCTCATTTTACAGATGGGGAAACTGAGACACGGAGAAATGAAGTGACTTGTCCAAGGTCACAGAGTCAGGTTTCCCATGCAGGCAATTTGAAGTGTACCTTCTTAATCTTCTGCTCACTGTCCTGCTTAGTATATGCCTAACAGGGCAGGGGGCCTGGGGACAATGTGTCTGGAACAGGCTGGGAAGTGAAGAAGTGGAGAAAGTGTCATGCTAAAAACCAAGGCAAGAAGATGGTTTCGCACAGACTTGCCAACTGGTTTGGGAGAACCCAGCACCTTCCCTGAGCAAGGAAAGGCCGGCATATAGATATGACCCTCACACATGCAGAGGTGTGGTCAGAACTCCCCTTATCATGTAGAGAAATGGACAATGTGGGCAGGGTAAATCCATTTGCTGAAATACACACACATACACACACACAGCACTTCTTCTGAGCTTCCTTCTAGAAGCCCACAAACTTTGGTTGGTTACTTAAGAATATAATTTTTCAACAAATACAGTCTGTTGAGTTGCCAGCTGGGGGACTGTAGTTTTCAAGTTTCGCTCCCTTGGACTGGCAGAGTTATTTATTTCTACCTAACCAGTGATTCTGGTATAAGGGAGCTGAATAGAGGACTTTGCTGGATGACCATGGACAGGTTATCCAACCTGTGGAAATAATGGCCCCACCTGCGTTATAGGAGGGCTGGGAGGATTAAATGAGTTATTTCATGTTAACTGATAATTTACTATTGTTAATACAAAGGCAGATTGTCCATACAAAGGCAGATTGTCCAAGAAGCTAATAAAGCTTATGCTTCAGGGCTCTGGCTGGCCCCATATTGATAATTTTATCTTCTTTTTCATAAAGAGAGCCCCCAGATTGGATATGCTTCAGGACCCTCAAATCTGGGTCTACCCTATGATTACTGAGAAAAGGAAGCATTTGATTTGGCTAACCGCGACAGCCCTGCCAAGCTCAAAAAGGCAAAAACTTCTGGATATGAGACACGAAAACACAGGGGAAGGACGCTGCTTTATGGACAGGCATACATATTTTTTTTCCTAAGAAACAAGAAGGTATAGAAAATGACATGTGCTAGACTTATTATGGGGTGACCGAATTGTCCTCGTTTCCCTGGGACTGTATTAGTTTAAAAGCTGTAAGCACCATGTCTTGGAAACCCTCTTGGTCCTGGACAAACCTGGTCTGTTTGTTACCTTACTTGTTGAGGACAGAAGCTGTCACTGGTAGTCAACTAGCTGAGTGTCTCCTGAGTGCTGGGTGCCCAGTGAATATTAGTTGGATGAAGGAGTGTCAACAAACTGCTGGGACTCAGAGGAGGGAGGGTGGACCGTGATCTGAGATGGGCAGGTAGATTTCACGGAAATCCAGTGGGAAAAATAAGCCTGCGATGGTTTGAAGCTGGATCAGAAAGCTACAATTATTAGGCGTGGGGGTGAGTCGTGGAATGTGATGGGAGGAATCCCCCCAATGTAGGGGGACTGCCTAGACCCTGGGGGCAGTATCTGCATACCTGGTAACAAACAACATGTCTTCCCTTTAGAATCTCCACATCACCCTTTCCTTAGCCTGGACACAATGCCTGTGTCCAAGGCAGAACCTGGAATACAAGCTAAATCCGGAGTGGGAGGGGTGGCAAATGGTGCCTCGGGCAGGCAGTGGGCTTTGAGTGTGCGGGTGAGCCGCCCAGGCCCCAGTTCCCCATGCTGTGTAGACTCCAATTACCCAAAGACTTAGAGATCAAACAGCCCAACCTTGCGGCACAATAAGGGAGAAGGTCTTCACTCCGCGCTACACCCTTCCAGCCAGACCGTGCAGAACAATGCCTTGCATTTATGTCCTCCCAAGCTCCAAACCTTTCTGAAATGGTCTCGGGTTATCCCAGAAATATCTCTATAAAGTGGACAGAAGAGAGAGGAGGTAGTTTAAAGAATCATGTTATTCCTGCTGTATTGGGCAGAATATCATGGCAACCACAGATGGCTTTATCAAAACCACACACTTATGCTTTGCCAAAGACAGAGCACTTTTAGATGCTATTTACTTTTATTTTTAGGTATATTTCTAATTGTGTATGTTGGCTTGTGGGGAAAATAGTTTGCATTAGCCCTGTGGGACTTGATAGCTAGAAAACAGGAAAGCCAGGAAAATGCCAATGGCTGGAGACGACTTCTGAAATTTTACTTTTTTTCCCCTCTCATGGTACAAACAGGCTTTATAGAAGGCACAGTGCTACTAAATTCAGTATGATTTCCTTTTCGGCTCCAACATCAGCTAAATAGGTAAATATTCCAGAAAATGTAGTCCCTTTGAACATTTAAGATGAAGGAAAGTGGAAAGGTTTGAATTTCTTCTTTTTGTAGACATCTAAATGGGTAGGCAACAATAGAGATTGTAGCCGGCAAATCGGGTTTATTGTTGCATACCAGCATAAAACCTTCTAGCTTTCAAACAATGGATTTTTGGAAATTAAAAATAGTGTACTCAAGTGATGAAAAATTTCAGAATTTTTTGATAAATGACTTATCCTGCATAATCAGAATCTTCATGTTGCTACTTGTTTACAGCCTTCTCTAAGAGTGAACACTACAAACATTTTAAATTGATACACCTTTCTCTCAAAATAAGTCACTGTTTGATAAAAGGAGTGGAAAATATATGGTTGAGATAGAGCTGAAGCTCTATCCCAATTTACGGATCAGGATTACAGTTCAAAACACAAAAGCAAATATCTTTTTTGAGGTTGAACATTTTATATGGAAAGCGTATATTTATAATCCACGAAGAGGAAATTATCTTCTAGGATTTTCTATTTTGAAAGTAATATGCTAAATCATTTATTTGACAGCAGTTAACATGACTTGGAAAGCACCATTTTTTAAGCACTGTAAACAGGCTAGTGTAGAGACAAGCAAAATTTTCCTGTTTGTGAGATTCTTAAACAATTTATCTTGACTTTACTTGTTTATACTCAAATAGTGAAGGTTCTTCCCATTATCCACTGTACTCATACACTGCTTATTTAATAATCTTTGTGAAATTCATAGCCAAATGACTTTTTGTCTCACTTTCGAATTGTCTTGAAGATACTTAATGCTGATAGTTAAGGTGAGAACTCTTGAAGACTGTGCTCGATTTTGAACTAATAGCTATTGCAAGGATAAACCTGGAGATATTTATTTTCCACTACTTTTGGATTTATTAATCCTTTTACTATAATTGCCCCACATTAGAAAGTTTAAAATCAGATTGTTGATGATTATGAAACATGCTAGTGCAATCCGTGGCTAAATACCACAGTTCTACATATGTGTTAAGTATTAAGATGTTTCAGGAATTAGCAACAAATACGCCGGATACAACGAGGCATCTGCCTCTGAACCTGCCTCTGTGCACGTCGGCCGTGGCAAACAAGTCCTCTCGGTGGTAGAAGTCACAGCCGGGTCATGGATTTCTGCACACAGTGATGATTTCTGTGGGGGAAAAAAAGCCGTGAGTATCACGCTACTTACCTTGCTTTATACTACAACTGTTGCAGGCAAGGGGGTCTCCGATCCTGTTCAGTTTGCTTATCTGTATCCACAAAGAAGTCTTTTCCCTGGCTAGTTACTTCTAGTTGTTCCTTAGGACTCAGGGATTTTGGAAAACACGGTGGCATGCTTTCTTTAGTGGTTCCTCTGAGTTTAAAGCCTTAAAGATGGACAAATGTTGAGTGGCTGTCTGCCCGACCAGCACTGAAATTCGGAGCAGCCAAGCTTGTTCCAAAAGCCTTTCCCGCGGCATCAGCACAGTTTCACAGACAGCCACTAGATGGCGCATGCCAACCATTTGTGTCTGCCCCTCGCGAAGGCTCCCCAGTCTGCGCGTCAAGTTATCAAACGTGAACTCCGAACAATCTCTCCAAGGCAACTTCATTATTAGATTCATGTTATCATTTCAATCTTTATATGGAAACTTAACCGGTCTTCATTTACATTTTGGAAGTAAGGGAAAATTTTCGGTGGGAGAGCCTGTATGGGAACGTGCACTATTCTATTTATGTATGTTAGATTAATAAAATATTGGCACTTAAAGCTGAATTAAGACATAAACGTTAAATATCAACGAGCTTCTACCCACTTACCTACTGATGCTTCAACAAACATTTATTAAGTGTCTACTATGTGTGAAATGTTACTTGTGCTTCTTAAATATTGAAAGAACATTACCAGATATTAATATTAGTATCATAAACTAAAGACATGATTCCATGTTGTACGGTTGGACCATTAATATTATGTTAAAAGTGAAATACAGCTTATCCATGGGTTAATCATGCCCCCAAAATATTAAATGAAAATTTTCAGGAATAAACAATTCGTAAGTTTTAAATTGCATGCTGTTCTGAGTAGTGTGATCAAATACTGTACCGTCTTCTTGTCTACCCCTCCCGGGGACAAATCACCCTTTTGTCCAGGGTGATCCACATTGTCTCAGCCCCTCAGCCAGTAGTCACTTAGTGCCATCTCAGTTATCACATCGGCTGCGGCAATATCACAGTGCTTGTGTTCCAGTAACCCTTATTTTACTTTATAATGGCTCCAAGGCACAAGAGTAGCAATGCCAGCAATTTGGATATGCCAAAAGAAACCAGAAAGTGCTTCCTTTAAGTGAAAAGGTGAAAGTTCTTGATTTACTAAAGAAAGAAAAACATCAAATACCGACACTGCTAAGATCTACAATAAGAACAAATCTTCTATCCATGAAATTGTGAAGAAAAAGACATTTTTACAGAGTATATATTGAGTTCAATATTGTTTGGGCTTTCAGGAATCTTGGGACACATTCCCTTCAGACAAGGAGGACGATGTGTGCCCCTGGAATTTCAGTAGCTTCATTTCTTAATAAATCTGGCAGAGACAAAAACAAAACAAAGCAAAACAAACAGCAACAAAAAAAACAACAAATGCAGTATCTTATAAATTCTTTTCTGCCTTATAGCAAAATGTGATTCCCTTGGCCTTAATAAATGTAAATCACTATAAAAAACCAAATTAATAAAACATGCAAGTTGTATAGTGAAGTCAGTTTCTCTTTTGTGTCCATTTTCACCAACTATAAGAATGAGATATTTCATGACATAATTTAATGTTTTAGTACATATTTAAACCTTAATAGAAATTGTTTTATTATAACAATTGTTTTATTACAAAGTGTTCAGAAAGACATGAGAAAACTTCTTTGAAAGTTAGCTCTATACCTGTACAGAAAATTAAGAAATCTCAAGATCATTTTCAGTTTTTGGCTAGGGCTGGGTTTGAACCAGCCACCTCTGGCATATGGGGCCAGCGCTCTACTCCTTGAGCCACAGGCGCCACCCAATCATTTTCATTTTTATTTTTTACTTTTATTTTAGTTTAATTTTTTTTTTTTTTTGAGACAGAGCCTCAAGCTGTCACCTGGGTAGAGTGCCATGGTCTCACAGCTCACAGCCACCTCCAACTCCTGGGCTTAAGCGATTCTCTTGCTTCAGCCTCCCATGTAGCTGGGACGACAGGCGCCTGCCACAACACCCTGCTAGTTTTTGGTTGTAGTTGTCATTGTTGTTTGGCAGGCCCCGGGCTGGATTCAAATCCGCCAGCTCTAGTGTATGTGGCTGGTGCCTTAGCTGCTTGAGCTATAGGCTCTGAGCCCATTTTTAAAAGTCAATGCTTTAAAAAAATTAGTAGCCTTTGAATTCTTTCATTATTTGCTATATAGGTGTGATATTTCTTCTAAGCCTATCTCTAACTAAAAGAAAAGAACGGTCTCCTTTTTAGAATTACTGGCTGTTTGTTTGAACTGAAGAATTAGTTGCATTTCAAAATACGGACATGCCTAATGAAATGATTAAAACACACAGAACATTAAATTATAAGCAGATGGGGGTGAAACTAAGGGGGAAGTGAGCCCGCAAAAGACCTGAGTCCAGGGAAGCTGACAGCTTTGAGTTTTCCTCAATAACACAGAAGATGATTGTTTAAGCAACAGAGGGTAAGAAAACAACCTCTGGAAGACAAATCTCTTTCTCTCTCCCCTTTCTCTTTGATGGACAGCAGCTTGTAAGAAGAACCAGAAAGTAAAAGCCCGTGTGTATACTAATAGTTTAGAAAAGGACTTTTGTGGGAAGAAAATGGACATTCACATTGACACCTGGGAAAGGAACCAGGCGTCACCTTGCAAATGTGTCATAGCAGTGAGGGATCGAAGGAGGTCAGATAGGCTCGGAATAAGGCACAGTTTGGGACTCAGGTCTGCACCTTTGTAAGACAGACCTTTCCCTTGCTGTTTTCTGGTCCCAGTTATTCATGAAATGCCTTTCCTCCTCCTGCTTCCTGGAAATTTATCATTTAAAATGCTGCTCTGTAGAGTTAAAAGATAAGAGTTTGATGAGAGAGAGTTGACAACAGCTGGGAAAGAAGTTTAGTGGATGGGAGCAGCTCACAGACTGTGCAAATTGTCTGTTAAGTGGCACTTTATGGTTCGGCAGGATCCATGAGAGTTTTATCTTGAATTTCTATCAGGCTGCATTCAGCTGGAGCTGGTTCCCTGGAAACTGGCTCCTTCTTTCTTTCTCTCTTTTTTTAAATCTATGTGTGTCTCTATCTTTCCTGAATATACAATGGCAGTTTCGACCCATTTGAGCTGCCTTCCTGAACAGTGGCACCGATTGTCTCCGAGTGTGGGTTAATGGATGTAGGTCTAGAGATAAAGGAAATAAACCCTCTAAGATGTTGTCTAATTTTTAAAAGGCATCTCACCTTCCTCAGTTGTGTATCTTCTTTGTCTTGGATGTCTGCTAGGGGAGGACAGCACTGCTGTGGCGACCGTGGCTTGCACCCAGGGCCAGGGCCAGGCTCCGAGTGGGGGTGAGGGTCACCTTTGGAATCGAAACCAGTTCTTACCTTAATAGCAGAAAGTAGCCCTGGACATGAGTCAGTGCACACACAACCAGACACTGGGGAATTGCCTGCTCTCCTGTTTCAGGTGAGGCCTGTCCCCATCCATCTCAGCTGCCCCCAGGTGTCCGCAGGACCTTCACACCAGCACTTCCACCTCTGGCCTCAAGGCAGTGACTGCTCTCTCTGAGAACTTACCAGTGATCGCAGAATCTCGTTTCCCCGGCACAGTCCAGGAGAGAAGTTGCAAGCTATCAGTCACTCAACTTGGCGCCTCATTAAAACTCTCGCAGCCATCTCTTCGGGGAGACAACAGCTGTGTGTTTGGGAATTGAGGGACGGGGGTCTCTATCCAGAAAAGCTTGTCCCATTTGCCAGGAAGTTCACGGGGTCACTGAATTGCTTAGCCCCACCAGCCACAGGAGCTGGTCAGGGAATCCTGTTGTTCCTGCCCCTCACCATCCCCCCTGATCACAATAAGATCTTTTTGGCTTTTCTCTTTAGTTTTTCAGGTTCTATTGAATGTGTCCTATTAGAGGTCTCCGTCAGTCTTGGGAAAGAAAATGTCCATAGATATAGACATTTAATATTTATGTATAAAAATATATAAATAGTATCTACTGATCCACCTTTACAGATGCACTCTCTGGAGATCTGACAGCATTCCTTCCCCACGGCTATAAGAGAAAAGAACATTATCACCTTCTACCTGTCCTGGTCAGCTACTGGCCAGCGTGGAAGGTGGGAGGCCAGAGGCTGGGAATGGGAATGGCAGTGCGTTGGCAGCCAACCAGAAGCAAAGCTCACCAGGGTGTGGTGAGGAAATGCAAGAGAACTGACCCTTAGGGGCAGGTTGGGGAGAGGTGAGAAAAAGTCAAAGGCACTGGAAGCCCCTCCCTCTGTCTGTATGGACGTGGCTCACACCCTTCCTGGTCCCTCTAACATCCTATAAGAACAAAGGATGCCTGTGGCCCTGCAACTGGGCTGGGAGGAGCTGATGCTCTCCTGATTTGGGTTTCTGGCTCTGTGCCAGTCAGATGCTCCTTGGAGATTTCAGAGTCTGTCCTTTAAAAACTCAATTGATCAGGGCGGCACCTATGGCTCAGTGACTAGGGCACCGGCCCCATATACTGAGGGTGGCAGGTTCAACCCTGGCCCCGGTGAACTGCAACAAAAAACTAGCCGGGTGTTGTGGCGGGTGCCTGTGGTCCCAGCTACTCTGGAGGCTGAGACAAGAGAATCGCCTAAGCCCAGAACTGGAGGTTGCTGTGAGCTGTGTGACACCACGGCACTCTACCCGGGGTGATAAAGTGAGACTCTGTCTCTACAAAAAAAACCCAAAAACTCAGTTGAGCAGTTGTCATCATTGTAAACATCATCAGGGTTGGCCTCATCCTGGGAGCAGGTGAGGCTAATGTATCGAGATTGCTCCACATTTGAGTGGGTGAATCTAATATATGGAGACTGCTCCACACTCCTGGCTCCGTTCTAAGCACTTCGCCTGCACCAGGCCATTCAGATGTCCCAGTCACACTGTGAAGGAGGTGTCCAGGGCACCCTGAGCTGTGGTCAGGAACAGAACCTGGCACATGAGAGGAGCCAGCATTCTGTGTGAAGCACTTGCTCAGGACCTGTCCTTCGAAAAGAAAAGAAGGAGCTCTGTGACTCGCTAGGTTCCAAAGAGTGAGGAACGCGTACCAATTCCATGTCCTTGTGGACAAGGCTAGGCTGCTGGAGCTGCAGGCCCCCTACACCTGCATGTCACACTGGGCATGTACAGGTTTGCTGATTGAGTTTAGAGGTGATTCAGAGGCACGGATGGACTGCCCTTGTCCTTGAGGAGCTGTCCTGGGAGATGAGGGGAGGAGATGCAGAGAGACAAGAGGCATGAGGCACACGCTTAAGATCCCTGGCTCCCACACATTCAGCCCCCAGCTCTGCTTCTCCACCATCACGGGCCCAGGCAGAACCTGAGGGAGGTGGATAAGACACTTGCTTCCCAACCCCAGAGATGCTGATTTGCTGAGTCTGGGATATGCATTTTCTCCAAGTTTCTCTGGTGATCCTGATGCTAGGACCATGGGCCTCTTGCTGAGAAGCAAAGACCCAGAGGAGATGGGGATCAGAGAGGGCAAGGGTGCTGATGGGGGTTGGCAGCTCAGAGAGGGGGTAGACATTAAGTGGGTTCTGACCTGTGTTACAACTAAGACCATTTGTCCTAATTGGGGACCCTACACTTTCCAGAAACCAAAGTTCTTTAGGACTGGGTGTCTTGGGAGGGGAAGCAAAGACAAGTCACACATACTACCTTGGGAACTGATGCTCAGGAAGATGAAACAGGCTCAGATTAGCTCTGAGGCCCCCAGAGTGCAGTTCGGAGCCCTGGCCAGCCAGGAGGAGGCCCAGAGGCGCCTCACTTGGCTTTTTGTCCAGCTGCCTGGATGGAAACAGCTGAACTTCAAAGGAAGCACAGGGTTTACCCAAGGGCAGCTGTGGATGTGTGGGTGGGTGGGTGGGGAGCTGAGGAAAGGTCTGGAAAAGAGAGAGAGAGATTGAATCAGGGAGGAAATTGACAGCTCTGAGCTTTATTTATCAGGGGAGGTGGGGGCGTCCTTGGGATTGTCTTCCACTTTTGTGTTTTAATCAACACTGAATGGTAAAATTGCCCTCATAATCCCTTGAATATCCATGCAGAGCAGTTGTTTCATGGTAATTCCATCTGAAATCCTGTCCTGAACTCACACTTTAAGGACCACCACTAAAACCACAAATTCCTAGGAACCAGAAGGTGAAGGGCTTGGAACGATCCATGTCCCCTGTTTGCTGCCAGCAGATGCTTTTTTTTTTTTCTTAAGATGCAGTGATTTTAGAGACTTTGCCTAAGGGGTGGAGAAAACTCCAAACAAACAAAACCAAACCACTCAGGATTTGGAAGACAGAACAGTTAAGAGCCTGAACCATGTTCTGTCTGAAGAAGACGATGGAAGGGCCTTCTAGCTGTTTCACAATAGGTGAGAAGATGTTATTAAATCGCTTTCCGTGGCTTAAGTTACAGGAGGGAAAACATGGGCTCAGAGCTTGAAGAAGTTAGATTAAAGAAAAAAGAAAAAAAAACAACAAAGAAAAAAAACGGGGATTGTGCAGAAGAAGAGAACAAGCAAAACAAGGGAATGAACTGCCGAAGAAAGTGGAATTTCCATCCCCGGAGCTATTCTGAGCAAGAGTTAGGACCTCTTTATTACAGGTTGTTTAGAGTAATGAACTCGATCCCACCGCAATGCATGGGAATAGGACTAAATGACCCAGGCAAAGCTCCTTCCAGTCCAAACAACTCCATAATTATTGACCCAGGTGGCCAAGGGGTTTGTCTCAGAGGATGAAGAGTTCGTTTTCAACTGACTTGCAAAGGCTTTGTTGCCAAGAGCGCTTTGTCATTGACTGGACCATTTTCAAGTGATTTCATTCAGCAAAGCCTCCAATGGGGAGATCTGCAAAGCAACCTGTTAAGCACTTGCTGAGGACGGCGAGGCTCAATTCTTTCTGGCCAAATTTAATTCCCAGGCGTGTTGCGCAGGCTTAGGAAAGGTACTAGAGGTCTGCTGAGGAATTCTGCGAGAAATGGAAGCAGCCAATGCTCTGCATGTTTTCTCCTGCCAGAATGTTCCACTTATTTGTTTTAAAATCTGGTGGATGGACTTTCCCCCAAGGACCATGGAGCAGAGTCCACCTCTGTCCTGTTTTGGCTTCCTACTAGTAGGCTGCCATGTTTTCTCACTCAGAGGCTTGGCACCAGGATGTCCTACCTTTGAAAAAGTCAAAAAAGACTCTCAGCCAGTTTTTCTTTTCACTTCTCCTTTCATCTCCCAGTCTCAGGGAGACCATTGGGAAAGGAGTTTTAGAAAACAGTTTTTGACATTGTAAGTACTTGTACAATAAATATTTTACAGCAATAATTGGACAAAACTAAAACAGCTCTGATTTTTTTCAGCTTGAGGGGGTAAATGCCCCCATATTCCTTAATAAACCGCACTCCCCTGGCTCTACCTACATAATACAGGTGGCCACTTAGAGCACAGCTTCCGCTGGTGGTCCCGAGGGGCCTTTGAATGAGCCCCCACAGTGAAGAGCAGTCCACACTGGCTCCCCCCGGGGAGCCATTCTGAAGGGGTGATTTACCACCATCCCTGCTTCCAGTGACAAAACGGATTCCCTGACTACAGCATTTGTTCCAGATGGTTCCAAAGTGGCAAACCCAGGACCTGCAGCAGAGCTGTGTTCTTCAGACGTCTCTCTGTGCTGAAAAACATAGGTTCAAGTTTTCATAATGGAAAGACCTCTGTCCCTCAACCCCCTTCTGGGTAAGACTCACACACCATCTATGGGGCTTGACCAAGGTACTAACACCTGGGACAGATAAAACCCTGTTGTTGCAACAAGGAGCCAAGAAAAAAATTCCCCCTTGCTTTGGGCTTCCAGGGGCCCACCCACCAGACAACCCAATATAATTCAGTGTGGTTCTTGCTGGCATTTTTCCAGGTCCAACAACCATCCCACTTTTTCTTTCACTATACCTGTGATATAAGAATTCCCTCAGAGTCATTTTTTTCAGGGCAATAACTCCGAGTACAGAAAAGCTGTGATGCACAAAGGTGTTTATTGAAGCATCATTTAGAACAATGAGAAATCAGAAATTGCCCAAATGTTCGACTGTTAACAAATGGTTCGGTAAATTTACTATCCCCTCAAAGGAATAGTGCACAGTCATCTCTGTGATTGGCTTAG
Organism: Perodicticus potto; assembly: GCA_963574655.1. NCBI lineage: Eukaryota > Metazoa > Chordata > Mammalia > Primates > Lorisidae > Perodicticus > Perodicticus potto. The sequence continues at coordinate 12,923 of CAUYRH010182607.1, forward strand.
AATTGTGTTATTAACCTTTCATTTTCTTCATTCATAGCCTTTTCTTCTTATTAAAGATTCTTTACATTAAATTACCTCTGTTCAAATAGCTGGAGTGGCTGCTGTCACTTGGGCAAAAGTGCAAGTCTCTGACCCCAAATACCTCCAAACCCTCACCATACTTTCCCCTACATTGCAGAAAAATTAGACACCTTCAGCTGAGAATTCCCCATTTCTCACATTCCAGACATGTGCATGTACCCACATCTGTTCTCTTCCCCTCACCTCCCTTTCTGTTTTACAGTAATTAAAGCCATCTTTCCTGTTTAAAACCAAATCCTACATGGACACCTTTGATCCAACCTCCTGCTGTCCTCCCAGCAAACCTACATTTTTAGATAATTGTTGGTTTGCTCTCACATAGTCAATGTTTTCTCCTTCCTTCTGGCTTTTAAATAAGTTTGAATCTCATAGAAGAAAAAGGGATCCTTTCTTGGTTCTCAGCCCCCACCAGCATTCAACCACCCTGACTCAACAACCAAACTTCCTCAGGAGCTGTCTCAACTCACTGCCTCCGTTTCCACCAATCCAGGTTTTGGTTCCAGAAGTTCATTTTGTTACGGTCCTCCATGGGCCCCATGTGATGGCTATTTCCGAGGGAAGTTCATTTTAGCTTCCCACTACTTCAGACATGTTAAGGACTCCTTTGCATAGCACCAGCTACTGGTCCTCAGAGACACTTACCACATGTGGGATTTTACCCCTACTTATGGGTTGACAATGGTCTCCCTGCAAGTTGCATGTTGCCAGCAATTATTGATCATATATGCTTTACTGATTCCTCAGAGCCTGGCTCTTTCTTAAGATAGATGAGTATTCATTGAATGAAGGGAAGAATGAATGAATGAATGATTCAGAGTGGGAACTGCTGCTCTCAGGGCATTAGTCTCTCAATCCCTTTATACTGGGTTTGGGTTATAATCCTAAATGTTGAAATCTCAAAAGATCAAAATCCCTAAAGTTGAAAATCCTGAAAAAAATCACAATTTTGAAAATATAATTCTGGACAATAATTTCAAACAGACGTTTATTTACATTTTTAAAAGGATACTTCTTTGACAGAACACTTCATAGATCATCTTACATAATAAAATTGGCAATAATAACATACATTTTTACAAGCATAAACACTTAGGTATGCTAAAGGTCGTTGCATGGGTATAATAGTTACGAGCTGCAAATCTATATTTGTAAGGAAATAGATCATTTAGGAAATGTCCTTTTTCAAGGAAGAATGGAAAGGCTCTCAAACCTACATCATGGAGGAAATGAAATCTGAACCCTTTGAGGTAGGTATGATTACCACTCCTCGTCTAACAGATGAAGAAACTAAGCCTTGGGGAGTTCAACGTCCTCAAAACTATACAACTAGTATAAGGCAGAGACTAGTCTCAAACTCAGTTCCGTCTAGAGACTAGTCTCAAACTCAGTTCCGTCTGACTCCAAACTTTAGCATCTTAAACACCATGAGGACACCTGAGTTAATGCTTAGTACCTGCATATATCAGTGTCTTATTAATAGCTATGTATTGCTGTGTAGCAAACTACTCCAAAATCAGTGAGTAAAACCACCACCACTTTGTTCTGCTCATGATTTTGTGGGTTAGGAGTTCAGTAGGACACAGTAGAGGTGGCTCCTTTCTGATTAGAATGACTCCAGTGGCTAAAGATCGCTGGCATAGCTCTCGGAGGATCATATGCTGGGACTTCAGTTCTGACTCTAGGTTGTGTTCCTTGGCTCTTCTCCACATCACAATTTTTGGCATGAAGTGTCCAGAATAACTTTTTCACTCACGTGTCTAGCATGGCTCTGCAAGGCTGGAAGAGCTGGGGCCAATCTGACATCTCTTTTTCCACTCAGCCTTTCTGCCTGGCTGGCTTGGGCTTCCCCACAGAATAGTGGCCTCAGGAGAGTCAGTCTTATACAAACAGCAGCTGACTCTCTTCAGAGCAAGAATTGTAGGAGACAGGAAGTAGAAGTTGTTGGTTTCTTAATGCTTGGGCTGGAAACTGGCACAATATAACTTCTTTGTTGGCCAAAGCAGTCCTAGGGGCCATTTAGATTCAAGAGAGGGGAACATAAACTCCACTTCTGGATGGGAGGTATGTTAAAGAAAAAACACAACAAAATCATAGTAACTTCAATCTATCACAATAAGGTACATCAGAATTTTCAATGTTTTTATCTTTTATATTTCAACTTTTAGATTTTATCTGTATTTAAGGTAGATACTGCCGACAAATACAATCTTATCATTGTATTGTATGTGTCTTCAGGTTATTACAATAATAACTATAAATTTAACAACTCATAAATGTCTGTAGCAATCATAGCATGTTGTTTAGATAGGAGGTAAAGTGAAAGGAACAGAAGAGGTAGAAATAATGTTGCTTTTCTGTTCCTTTATAAAGCCTGATAGCTAAAACATAACACCTCCTAGCAACTCGTAGACAAATGAAGAACATCTGAAATAGGACATTATTATTAGTGTTTTGATTTCTTGTTTTCATAATTTCCTCTCTCATGGTTACCTTTATTCTTTTTTAAGTTGGCATGTTCTTATTGGTTTCTTTCGTCTTTTAGAATTTTATTGCTCAAATATCATTTGACATCAAAGCTGTCTTACAGCTTTATAAACCCTTTCTGGTTTTTAAAAATCAAACTTTTATTTTGAGATAATTCTAGATTCAAATGGAGTTGTTAAAAAATAACACAGATCTCTTGTATTCTTTACCCAGTTTCCCTCAGTGACAATATCTTGCAAAACTGGAGTACATTATCACAAAGCTGTCCTTCTTCCACTGAATTGGCTTTTGTATTTTTTTGAAAAATCAGTTTGGTGTATTTGTGTGGGTCTGTTTCTGGGTTCTCTATTCTGTTCCATTGATTTATGCATTTATCCCTTAGCCTCAATTACATAGTATGGATTACTGTAGCTATATAAAAAGTCTTAAAAGGTGGTAGGTGGATTCTGCCACATTATTTTTTCTTTTTCAAGCTTGTTTAAGCTAGTGCTTTGTTTTTTCATGTAAATTTCAGAACAAACTTGACTGTCTCTACAAAAAGAAAAAATCTTGTGATTTTTATATGAATTATGTTAAACCTGTACCTTGATTTGGGTAGAATTGGCATGTTTGTTATGGTGATGCTTCTAATCCATGGATAAAGTATGTCATATTATTTATTTACTTCTTTGGTTTCTTTCATTAGCATTGTGTAGTTTTCAGCATACATGTATTTTGTTAGATTAACAATTAAGTATTTTATGTTTTTGAAATGGGAACAAATAAATATTATTATATATTTTTTGGAGACAGAGTCTCACTTTGTCACCCTCAGTAGAGTGCTATGATATCATAGCTCACAGCAACTTCAAATGTCTCAGCGTCCTGAGTAGCTGGGACTATAAGTGCCCACTACAATGCCTGGCTACTTTTACAGATGGGGTCTTGCACTTGCTTAGGCTGGTCTTGAACTTGTGAGCTCAAGCAACCCACCCAACTTAGCCTCCTAGAGAGCTAGTTAGTATTGTATTTTTAATTTTGATATTGTGTTCATTGCCAATATAGGGAAACAAAATTGATTTTTACATACTTATCTTGCATCTTGTAACCTTGCTGAACTCATTTATTATAATAGTTCTAGGAGTATTTTTTGTAGATTCTTTGGAATTTCCTACGTGGATGATTATGTCATCTGCAAATAGGAAAAGTTTTATTTCTTCCTTTCCAATATTTATGTCTTTTATTTTCTTTTCTTGCCTTATAACATTGGCTACAAATTTCATTGTTATGGTGAATAAAAGCAGTGAAAGTGTATATCCTTGACTTGGTTCTGAGCTGATGAGGAAAATATCATCCTTTCATCATTAAATATAAGAACTATAGGTTTTTAATTGATGATTTTCATCAAATTGAAAGTTCTCTCTTGGTTTCTATTTATCTGAGAGGTTTCTTTTTTCTCATAAATAGGTGTTGAATTTTGTCAAATGCATCAATTGATTACCTTGCATTCCTGAAATTAGTTACATTTAGTCATGTCGTATAATTGGCAATACTTTAAGTATTTTTGTATCTCTACTCATGAAGAATATTAGTGCATAGTTTTCTTTTCTTTTTTCTTTTTTTTTATACTGTCTGGTTAGTTTTGATTTTGCTATCAGAGGAATACAAACTTTATAAGTAAAACTGGAAAGTGTTCTATCCCCTTCTATTATTTAGAAGAGATTGTATAGAATTGATTAATTCTGAAAATGCTTGGTAGAATTCTCCAGTAAAACCATCATGGCCAAGGCATATCTTCTTTAGAGTTTTAGAATTAGGAATTTAATTTCCTTAAGAGGGCTATTCAAACTATCTATTATACATTGGGTGAGTTGTGGTAGCTTGTTTGTTTTATCAAGTAATTGGCCCATTTCATCTGAATTGCCAAATTTATGTATGTAGAATTTAACATACATAAATCACTTATTCTTTTGATGTTTTCAAGGTCTGTAGCTATATTCTAGGTTTCATTCCTGATATTGGTAATTTATGCCTGCTATTTCTCTTCATCAGTCTTGCTGGAGAGTTGTCAATCTTATTTATGTCTCCAAGTAGTCAGCTCTTTGTTTCATTGATTTTCTGCTATTAATTTCATTTATTTCTACTCTTGTCTTTGATATTTTCTTTCTTTAGGTTTATTTTGCTCTTCTTATTCTAGGTTCTTGAGATGGAAGCTTAGATTATTGATTTGAGACTTTCCTCTTTCCTAAAATAGGCATTTAGTACATAAATTTTCCTCTCGGCACTGGTTCATCTGTGTTCCATGAATTTTAATGTACTATGTTTTCCTGTTGTTAAGTTTTATGTATGTGTTGATTTCCTAGAAGACATCTCTTTTATCTATGATTTATTTAGAGATGTGTTTTGTGGTTTCCATATGTTCAGAGATTTTCCTCTTATCTTTCTGTTATTGATCTCTATTGGTCACAGAACAAGCTCTGTTTGATTTTGATTCTTTTAAATAATGTTAAGGTTTATTTTATAGCCCAAGATGTAGTTTGTCTTGATATATATTCCATGGGCACTTAAAAACAATGGAAATTCTGTTAATGTTGGGTGAAATGTTTTCTAAATATTTGTTAGATCCTAGTGGTTGATGGTGTTGGAGTTCTTCTATAAACTTAATGATTTTCTGTCTAGTTATTTTTATCAATTATTGGGATAGGTTTTGGTGTTCTAATATAATTTTGTATTTGTCTATTTCTCCTTTTTGTTCTATCAGTTTTTGTTTCACATATTTTGCAGCATTGTTGTTTGGTGCATATATATTAAGAATGACTATGTCTTTTTAATGGGTTGACCCTTTCATCATTATATAATGTCCTTTTCTGTACTGCTAATTTTCTTCACTCTGAAATCTTGATTTTCTTTGATGTATTTTCATGATGTATCTTTTTAAAATCCTTTTAGTTTTAACTTGCTTATTTTGTTATACACTATTTTAAATTGCACACCAACTTTATGGCCACCCTGTATTTAAAGTGAGTTTCTTGTAGAGAAAATATACTTCGGCTATGTTTTATAATCTACTCTCCAAATCTGTAGGTCTTTTAACTGTTGTATTTAGATCATTTACGTTTAAGAATATTATTGATATGTTAGGTCTTAAGTTTCCCATTTTATTTTATTTTTGCTTGTTCTTGCTGTTTTTTATTTCTATTTGATTATGTTTCTTTTCTCTGACTTCTGGAGGTTCACTCGAACATTTTCTAGAATTCAATTTTTATTTGTCTATAGTGTTTTGAAGGTTTCTCTTTCTATAGCTTTTTAAGTGGTTGCTCTAGGTATTATATTTTTATTTATAACTTAGTCTACTGGTGTCAACTTTTTACCAGTTTGAGTGAAGTGTAGAAACATTATTTTCCCTTATGTACATCTATCCTTTCTCATATAATAAGATTGTGTTAAATGCTTTCTTTAGAACCACATAAGACAGTGGTATAATTTTTGCTTCAACCATCAAATATAACTTAAAGGACTCAAAAGGAGAAAGAAAGTCTATTGAATTTACCCATATTTTTGCTTGCTATATTCTTTCTTTCTTCCTAATGGATTGACCCTTTCATCATTATATAATGCTCCTTTCTGTTACTGGTAATTTCAAATATTCAAATATTCCTTCTTTTATCATTTCCTTTCTGTTAAAAAACTTTCTGTTAGCTATTCTTTTATGGGTGGTCTGTGGGCAACAAATTCTCTTTATTTTACTTTATCTGAAAATATTTTGATTTCTCTTTCATTCCTGAATAAAATTTTTCCTGGATATAGGATTCTAGGTTTACAGTTCTTTCAGCACTTGATTAGTGTTGTGCCACTTTCTTCTGGCCTCCATCGTTTCTGATGAGACACTCACTGCCACTAGAGTTATTTTCCTCCTAGTGATAAGATATCACTTCTTTCTTGCTATTTTTAAGATTTTTTTTCTTTGTCTTAAGTTTTAATAAGTTTAACTATGATGTGTCTTAGTGTGGATATTTGAGAGCTTATTCTTTTTGGGGTTCACTCAGCTTGCTGAATCTGGAAATTTGATGAATTTGGAATGTTTTTGGCCATTACCTCTTCTAGTACCCTTTTCAACTTTACCCTCTTCTTCCTATCCAAGAGCTCAATGGCACAAATAGTAGATCTTTTATTGAACTATCATAGACCCCTGAGGCTCTGCTCATTTATTTTTAGTTTAATTTTTCTCTGTTGTTAAGATGAAGTAATTTCTATTAATTTATCTTCAAGTCCAATTATTCTTTTCTTTATACCCTTCGTTTTGCTGTACAGAGAACATCTATAGAAGTTTTTATTTCAGTTACTGAATTTTTCAGTTATTAAATTTTTATTTAATTTCTTTTACATGACCTACTGCTTGGTTGAAACTCTATTATTTAATTTTTTCAGGTTGTTCATAATTACTCACAAAAATAATATGATGGCTGCTTTAAAAATCTCAGTTAGACAATTTGAATATATTTGTTATTTTAGTGTAGGCATCTATTAAATGTCTCTTTCAATTCATTTAGATATCATCCTGATTCTTGGTATGATGAGTAATTTTGACTGAGCACTGAACATTTTGATATAATGTCATAAGATTCTGGATCTTACATACAGCTTTTGTTTTAGTTGGCTTTATTTATTTATTTTGACACTGATCTTTCAGGGAAAGAGGGGGCATTGCCTCATGATGGCCAGGTAGGGATGTTAGTGCTGGGTAGGTGTGAGAGTTCTCTATTTCTCTTTCTACTGAGCTTTCACTGATACCCCAGGGTAGGGTGGCCTCCTTAATGTGAATGGCTTAAATTGTCCTCTAAAGAGGTACAGGTTGGTTGACTGGATACAAAAACTCAGGCTGGATATCTGCTGCATACAAGAATCTCATCTTACCTTAAAAGATGAATATAGACTCAGGGTGAAGGGATGGTCATCTATATTTCAGGCAAATGGAAATCAGAAAAAATCAGGTGTTGCAATTTTATTCACAGATACAATAGGCTTTAAACCAACAAAAGTAAGGAAAGATAAGGATGGTCACTTCATATTTGTTAAGAGTAATACTCAATATGATGAGATTTCAATTATTAATATTTATGCACCCAACCAGAATGTACCTCAATTTATAAGAGAGACTCTAACAGACATGGAGCAACTGGATTTCCTCAAGCTCCATAGTAGTTGGAGATTTTAACACTCCTTTGGCAGTGTTGGATAGATCCTCCAATAAGAAGCTAAGCAAAGAAATTTTAGATTTAAACTTAACCATTCAACATTTGATTTAACAGATATCTACAGAACATTTCATCCTAACAAAACTGAATACACATTCTTCTCATCACCCCATGGAACATACTCCAAAATTGATCACATCTTAGGACACAAGTCTAACCTCAGCAATTTTAAAAGAATAGAAATTATTCCTTGCATCTTTTAAGACCATCATGGAATAAAAGTTGAACTCAGTAACAACAGAAATCTGCATACAAAAACTCATACAAAAACATGGAAGCTAAATAACCTTATGCTGAATGATAGCTAGGTCATAGATGAGATTAAGAAGGAAATTACCAAATTTTTGGAACAAAATGATAATGAAGACATGAATTATCAGAACCTCTGGGATACCACAAAGGCAGTCCTAAGAGGGAAATTTATAGCACTGCAAGCCTTCCTCAAGAGAACAGAAAGAGAGGAAGTTAATAACTTAATGGGACATCTTGAGCAACTGGAAAAGGAAGAACATTTGAATCCCAAACCCAGCAGAAGAAAAGAAATAACCAAAATTAGAGCAGAATTAAATGGAATTGAAAACAAAAGCATTATATAACAGATCAATAAATCAAAAAGTTGGTTTTTTGAAAAGGTCAATAAAATAGATAAACCTTTGGCTAACCTAACCAGGAAAAAAAGACTAAATCTCTAATTTGATCAATCAGAAGTGGTAATGATGAATAACAACAGACTCCTCAGAAATTCAAAGAATCCTTAATGAATATTACAAGAAACTTTATTCTCAGAAATATGAAAATCTGAAGGTAATTGACCAATACTTAGAAGCATGCCACCTT
>CAUYRH010182610.1:0-60739 GCA_963574655.1 Perodicticus potto
CTACAGGCGCCCGCCACAACGCCCGGCCATTTTTTGGTTGCAGCCGTCATTTTTATTTGGCAGGTCCGGGCTGGATTCGAACCCGCCAGCTCAGGTGTACGTGGCTGGCGCCTTAGCCCGTTGAGCTACAGGCGCTGAGCCTTTGTTTTTATTTTTATTTATTTTTTTTTTTTTATTGAGACAGAGTTTCAAGCTGTCACCCTGGATAGAGTGCTGTGGCGTCACAGCTCACAGCAACCTCAAACTCTTGGGCTTAAGCAATTCTCTTCCCTCAGCCTCCTAAGTAGCTGAAACTATAGGTGCCCAGCACAACACTGGGTTATTTTTTTGTTGCAGTTGTCATTGTTGTTTTAGCATGTTGTTTTTTCATAGTACTGTATCACACATTTGCTTTTCACATTTGATAACTATTTAACATGGCCTGGGCCGTGTTGAAACCCACCAGCCTCTGTGTAATTGGCTGGCACCCCACCCACTGAGCTATGACGCTGCCCTCCATCTACATTTTTTAGACACATGCTATGACCCAGCCATTCTGCTTCTGGGATCTACCTATCCTACAGAAATATTTGTTCAGATGTGCAAGGATGTGTGCAAAAGAACGTTCACGCTGCATTGTCTGAAATAATGAAAAGTCAGAGACCACATGATGCCTGTCACTGGGAAAACAGATTGTGGGATGCTTGCCAGGCATCCTGAGGAATGCAGGTTTCTGTGTACTGGTAAGGAGTTTGATGATAGACTTCTATACATACCACTGTCTATTTGAATATGGAAAAAATTCTAGGAGAATTATAACTCAAACTTTGGCAGCAGCTTCTTCTGGGGACTTGAGAGTAAATGGTGTTGCTGAGTGGGACTTTACTTTTTTCTTTTTTCTTTTTTGAGACCGTCTTACTCTGTTGCCCTGGGTAGAGTGCCCTGTCATAGCTCACAGCAACATCAAACTCATGGGCTCAAGTGACTTCTTGCCTCAGCTTCCTAAGTAGCTGGGACTACAGGTGCGTGCTACAATGCCCAGCTAAATTTTCTATTTTTAGTAGAGACAGGGTCTCCCTCTTTTTTTTTTTTTTTTTTTTTGAGACAGAGCCAAAAGCTGTCACCCTGGGTATAGTGCTGTGGCCTCACAGCTCACAGCAACCTCCAACTCTTGGGCTCAAGCGAGTCTTCTGCCTCCGCCTCCCAAATAGCTGGGACTACAGGCGCTCGCCACAACGCCCGGCCATTTTTTGGTTGCAGCCATCATTGTTGTTTGGCAGGCTCGGACTGGATTCGAACCCACCAGCTCAGGTTTACGTGGCTGGCGCCTTAGCCACCTGAGCCACAGGCGCCCAGCCCAGGGTCTCCCTCTTGCTCAGTCTGGTCTCAAACTCCTGAGCTCAAGCAGTCCACCCATCTCAGCCTCCCAGAGTACTAGGATTACAGGCATGAGCCACTGCACCCAGCTAGGACTTTACTTCTTACATATATATCCATTTTTATAAGCATGGGTCATTTTGTAATTAAAAGTAATTTTGTGGGCGGCGCCTGTGGCTCAGTGAGTAGGGTGCCGGCCCTATGTACCAAGGCTGGCAGGTTCAGGCCCGGCCCTGGCCAAACTGCAATAAAAGAATAGCTGGGCGTTGTGGCGGGCGCCTGTAGTCCCAGCTACGGGGAGGCTGAGGCAAGGGAATCGACTGAGCCCAGGAGTTGGAGGTTGCTGTGAACAGTGTGACGCCATGGCGCTCTACTGAGGGTGACAAAGTGAGACTCTGTCTCTACAAAAAAAAAAAAAAAGCAAAAAAGAGTAATTTTGTGAGGGTGGTGCCTGTGACTCAGTGAGTAGGGCATCGGCCCCATGTACCAAGGGTGGCAGTTTTGAACCCGGCCCCAGCCAAACTACACACACACACACAAAAAGTAAATTCGTTTTGTTTTTATTTTTATTTTGTAGAGACAAATTCTCACCCTGTCATCCAGGCTGGACAACAGTGGCCATATCTCATTGTAACCTTGAGCTCCTGAGCGCAAACATTCCTCCTACCTCAGCTTCCCAAGTAGCTGGGGCTAGAGGCACATGCCACCTCACCTGGCTTATTCTTTAATTTTTTTTTAGAGACGGGATCTCATGGTGTTGCCCAGGCTGGTCTCGAACTCCTAACTTGAAGCAGTCCTCCACCTTAGCCTTCCAAAGTGTTGGGGTTACAGGTGTGAGCCACCATGCCTAGGAATAGTTTTTTAAAACAGGGGATAAAAGCTTCTGCAGGGCTGTTCCCTGTCACCTTCCTCTTATTCTCTGGCCTTTCTAGGATCAGAGAAGGGGGTTTCTATTTTCTCTGTGTAAAGTTTTGTCCTCTGATTTGCCTTCTCACGCTTGCCTGGCCACCCCAGCCTCCAGGTCACAGAGGAGTCCCTGCACCATGTAGACACCAGTTTCTTCTTGGGGAAGGTGTGCTTCCTCGCCACAGGCGGTAAGTGTTTCCTTCACATGCCACTGCCCACCCTAACCAAGGGAAAGCTGTGGCAGTTGTAGACTCCTTGGTGAGGTGGTCTGGGGATGGAGTCTGACCTCCTGTCAACCTTTCTAAAAGTGAATCTGAGCAGAGAATTTGGTGGTTGCTTAGAGTCGCCTAGTGGCTCCCTGTAGCTTTCAGAGTAAAATCCAAACTCCTCTAAAGACGTGAAGTACTTTGTGGTTTGGCCTCTGCTTTCTTATCTAGTCTCATTAGTCTCTCATTCTTTGAGTTAGGAAATAAAAATAGCTAAGTTTTATTGAGTTCTCACTGTGCGCCAGCCATTGTTTGTAGTTGCTTTGTTCTTTATGTCATATTAATATTTGAAGTAGGTATTATTATCCCAGTTTTTAGAGCTGAGGAAACTGATGATGATGTTAACTTGCCCGAGGCCCCCATAGCTAAGAAGTGGTACAGCTAAGGTTCATAGCCAGATAGTCCTATTCCAGGGCCCGGCCTCTTAATGGTACTGTCTGGCTTCTCTCAAATACTTCTTTCCTGTTTGTGTTGCCAACACCTACAAATACCTCAAAACTAAGCTGCAGTGTCACCTCTAGTACCAATGATATGTCTGACTCTCCAACCTAAGTGTTAGCTCCTTGAGAGAAGCACTAGTGAAGATGTGAAGGCCTGGTCGTTTCTAGGTATCAAGTCATTGGCCCTGGAGTAACCCAGTGGGGTAGGAGCTATCATTGTCCTCATTGTCTAATTTGATAGCCTTGATAACCCAGAAAAAAGGGTAGAACAGGATTGTCACCCGATTGACTAGAAAGAAACTGAGACCCAGAGCCAGGAAGTGAATTACTGGATTATAGCCATGAAGGCAGAGGTTACCCTGTCACTCTCATGGCTTCTTTGCAGCTGGGCAGGAGAACCATTGCAGCATTCATCGGCACACCATTGCGAAGCTGGCCCACACCTACCGAAGCCCACTGCTTTTCTGTGACCTGGAGGTGAGGACACTCACAGCCGCCTGTGTTGTACTTGGGTACGGGAAGGGGCAGTCAGCACACAGTGCATCGTCAAGAGCATTTATTGAATGATCAAGTAGCCAAGTGAGATGGCTCCTGATATGGAGGGAGACACAAGATCCTGCTTTGAATCCGGGCTTTTCTGCTCACTGGCTGTGACCTTGTTCTTTCCCTGGGAGGTCTGAGCTGCCCCCCCCCATACACAGGCCTGCTCAGTTGCTTTGCAAATCTATTTATTGGTTCTGAAGTTCATTTTGAAGATTGTGTTTCTGCTCTGTTCTGGGTATCACATCCATTCCCAAAGGCAAAATGATGTGACCTTTCACTACTGTCTAGACCAGCAGTTCTTATTCTGGGGCCTGTGGCGAACTCTAGTCTAAGGACTGAATTCAAGGAATCTGTGAACTTGGATGAGGAAAAAAATCTTTTTTTCCTACTACTAAGTGAAATTGAGCATTATGAGTATAAGAAAGATATGTGGGTAGTTCTTAGTAGAGTCTGTGACTGTTACCAATAGAAACAGCTGTGTGTGGTGCGTATAGTCCCAGCACTTTGGGAGGCTGAGGTGAGAGAATCACTTGAGGCCAGAAGTTTGAGGCTGTAGCCTGGGCAACATAGTATGACTCTGTCTCTATTAAAAAAAAAAAAAAAAAAAGCCAGGCAAGGTAGCTCACGCCTGTAATCCTAGCACTTGGGAGGCCAAAGCAGGTGGATTGCCCTGACCTCAAAGGTTTGAGACCAGCCTGAGCAAGAGCAAGACCCCATCTCAAAACCATAGACCAGCATTGTGGCGTTGTCTATAGTCTCAGCCCAGCTACTTGGGAGGTTGAGGCAAAAGGATTGCTTAAGCCCAAGAGTCTGAGGTTGCTGTGAGCTATGATACCATAGCACTCTACCGAGGGCAACAAAATGAGACCCTGTCTCAAAAAAAAAAAAAAATTAGCTGGGCATAGTGGTGAATATCTGTAGTCGGAGGTACTTGGGAGGCTGAGGCAGGAGGATCTCTTGAGCCCAAGAGCCCAAGGCTGCAGTGAACTCTGATTGCACCACTGCATTCCACCCTGGCCAGCAGAGTGAGATTCTGTCTCTAAGAAAAAAAGAAAAGAAAAGAAATGGCAAATGTTTTTATATCACATTAGGATTGGGAATATCTCACCACTACTTCAAAATGACGATTGTCATTAGACATGCCTCTGAGTCAGTGCATTGATAAAGATACACATAGTACTCTATCACACATTTGCTTCTCACATTTGATAACTATTTTTTAGAACCCCTACCTAGGTCAATTCTCTGGTCTCACAGATGGAACCATGAGGCCTAGCATACCTAAAGTGGCTGCCCCTGCCAGACTTTCCTCACAACAAACCTCTGAGGAAACAAGAACAGAGAGAAACAGCTAGTAAGTACCTAGTAGAGCAGCCAGTTGGCATGCAGGCACCTCTCCTGTCATAGCGGCCGCAGTATGGCTTTTAACAAGTCACTTTACCCCCACAAAGCTTTGTTTTTTCCATCTCTGAAGGAGAATCACAGTCAGTCATGGCTCCACAGCCCAGGTGCTTGTGGTGGCAGGCATGCAGTTCTTACTGTGGCCGTGAGGTGGCAGGCCACACCAGGTCCTAGGTTCTCTCTAGCCTGAGAACTTTTTTTTTTTTTTTCCTTTTTGTAGAGATAGAGTCTCACTTTATCACCCTGGGTAGAGTGCCGTGGCATCACACAGCTCACAACAACCTCCAACTCCTGGGCTTAGGTGATTCTCTTGCCTCAGCCTCCCAAGTATTTAGGACTACAGGTGCCCATCACAATGCCTGGCTATTTTTCTGTTTTGCAATTCGGCCAAGGCCAGGTTTGAACCCGCCACCTTCGGGTTCATGAGACCGGTGCCCTACTCGATGAGCCACAGGTGCCGCCTAAGAGTCAACTTTCTTTTTCTTTCTTTTTTTTTTGAGACAGAGCCTCAAGCTGTCACCCGGGGTAGAGTGCTGTGGCATCACAGCTCACAGCAACCTCCAACTCCTGGGCTCAAGCGAGTCTCTTGCCTCCGCCTCCCAAGTAGCTGGAACTACAGGTGCCCGCCACAATGCCCGGCCATTTTTTGGTTGCAGCCGTCATTGTTGTTTGGCAGGCCTGGGCTGGATCCAGCCTGAGAACTTTTAAGACTGGCGTTTATAGGAAGCAGGAGCCCCAGCCTGTCTGCGGAAATGCCTGCTCACAGCATAGACTCTCACCCCTGAGATGAAGCACCCAGTGTCTGGACTGTCACTGTTCCTCTTCTGCGTGATTGAATCTGAGCCTCACCACACTTTGAGGCCTTTGCATAGCAGGAATTATCGGCACCATTTCACAGATGAGGAAATACACTTGGGAGGGTTGTGACTCACCCAGTGAATTAACTGCCCGGGTCTGCTGCTGGGGTCTCTGCTGGTCCCTGGGGACACAGGTGAGTCACTAGCCCTGCCCCTCAGAATCCCCTGAGACAGGCAGATATGTGATGTGTGCCACAGCAGGATTTGCTGGGCTTTGGGGATGTGGCAGTAGGACTTAGTCACTTCTTCCTATATATCCTTCCTGGGCAAAGCTGTGGTTGTACTCAGACGTGGGCTTTTAGCCATGTCCCTGGAGTGATGTGTGGATTGGAGGAGGCCTGGCCAGAGCAGCAGCAGCTTGGAGATAGATTTTAGGGGCAAAGGCCACAGAACTTAGAGATGATTTATCCAACAATACTTCTTGAGTGTCTGTAGCATGCCGAGGGCTGTTCTCGGCCCTAGGGCTACAGCCACAAACAAAACAGCAAAAAATCCTGGCTCTGTTCTAGTCGAGGAATCAAACAAGGTGAAGAAGTAGAATGTGTTAGAAAGTAGGGATGGTCCTTGTCAGGTGGTGGTAAAGGGGCAAGATTTTGGCCAGGCACGGTGACTCATGCCTGTGATTCCAGCACTCTGGGAGGCTGAGGAGGGTGGATCACCTGAACTCAGGAGTTTGAGACCAGCCTGAATAAGACCAAGAACCCTTCTCTACTAAAAACAGAAAAACTAGCTAGACATTATGGTGGCAGCCTATAGTCCCAAATACTTAGGAGGCTGGGGCAAGGGGATCACTTGAACCCAAGAGTTTGAGGTTGTTGTTAGCTGTGATGCCATGATGCTCTAGACAGAGCACAAAGACTGTCAAAGGGGGTTGGGGGCAAAATTTAGATAGGGTGACCAGGGAAGCCCTACTGTGACTGTGACTTTTTTTTTTTTGAGACAGAGTTTCATTCTGTTACCCTAGGTAGAGTGCCATGCACCTGTCTACAACTGTGACTTTTAAATAAAGACTTGAGGGTGGTGCCCATAGCTCAGTAGATAGAGTGCTGGACACATTCACCGAGGTTGGCGGGTTTGAATCCCACCCAGGTCAGCTAAAAAACAACAGTGACAATTGCAACAAAAAAAGAGCCGGGCGCCTGTAGTCCCCTCTACTTGGGAGGCTGGAGCAAGAGAAGCTTAAGCCCAAGTGTTTGAGGTTGCTTTGAGCTGTGACGCCCTGGCACTTTACCCAGGGTGACAGCTTGAGACTCTGTCTCAAAAACAAACCAAAAATTACAAATTGAGGAGCATCTGTACCAAGGTGATGTAACTTTTGATTTTTGGTCAATTTGTTTTAAGCTCTTTGGTCACCAATAAAATAAACAACAACAACAACAACAAAAACCAAAAAAAGATAAATAAATAAAGACTTTGGGCGGTGCCTGTGGCTCAGTGAGTAGGGCACTGGCCCCATATACCAAGGGTGGCAAGATCGAACCTGGCCCCGGCCAAACTGCAACAAAAAACATCCAGGCGTTGTAGCGGGTACCTGTAGTCCCAGCCACTCAGGAGGCTGAGGCAAGAGAATCACCTAAGCCCAAGAGCTGGAGGTTGTTGTGAGCTGTGACACCATGGCACTCTACGGAGGGCAACAGAATGAGACTCTGTCTCTTACAAAAATAAATAAATAAAGATTCTAAGGGAGCAGCAGGTCGGGCATGGAGCTACTTGGGGAAGAGCACAATCAGCAGGAGAGGCAGCAAGTGCAAAGGCCCTGAGTTTGGAACTTGCCTGGTGTGTTCCGGGTCTAGCAGGGAGGTCTGGGTGCTTGGGACACAGCAAGAAGGGGCAGTGTGGTGGGAGATGAGTCACGGGGCACTGTGGCCAGATCAGGAGCCTCATGAGCCCACAGTGAAGGCTGTGGCTTTTATTCTGAGTAAACTGGAGCTGCCGAAGTGTTGGGGTCTAAGGAGGGATGTGGCCTGACTTGGGTTTTAAATGGATCTCTCTGGCTGCTAGGAGGAGAGTAGGGGGCAGTTCTGGAGCCTTTTTCTAGAAGAGTTAGGAGTGGCCTGGACTCAGTGGTGGCCAGGGAAGCGGGAAATAGGTGTTCTACAGCACTGGCTGTTTCCAGGGAGGAGCTAGCAGGACATGCTGGTGGCCAGAGGTGAGAGACACGAGAGGATAAACAGCCCGTAATAGCTCTGAAGGTTTTGGCCTGCCTGGCTAGAAGGATGGCATTGCCCTTGGCTGAAGTGGGAAGACCATGGGAGGGGCAGATTGGGAGGGTGCTCCAGTGGCTCTGTTTTGGGCATGCTCAGATTAAGGTGTCTATTAGGGCAAGTGGAGAAATCGAGCAAGAAGCTGCACACTTGTGTCTGACATTCAGGGAAAGCTCTGGAGATATAATTTGAGTGTCATCAGCAATTATATGGTTTTTAAGCCATAGAACTGGATGAGGGCCGCCAGGGTTGAGCGTGGGAGAGCAGAGCTAAGGACCAAGCCCTGCAGCCCCAGTGTTTAGATGTTGGGCAGAGAGGAGGGAGCAGCCTGTGGGGTGGAAGGAAGCCTTTGGGTCTCCTGGGAGCACGTCACAGAGGGAGTGAACAGCTGTGTCACATTCAGTGTTAGGGCCAGTGAGGTGAAAGTGGACAAGTTACCCCTGGATTTTGTGCTAGCGAGGTCTGGGGTGACAAGTGGTGGGAGTAAGAGTACAGGGCTTCAGGGATACCCCAGTCTCTAGTTTGAGTGACAAGTGGGTGTGGATGCCCCCAACCCCAGCTAGAGAGGGAACAGGATGAGGCAAGACATTTCTGAGGCCACCTGTGGCCAGGGAAGACATGAGCAGCCATGTTTGTTCTTCCCAGAGACGTTCACAGAACACCTCTCATTGGCCTGGTACTGGCAAATAGTCTTGTCCCTGCTGAGCCCCCCTGTCCCCCCCAGCCCAGCAGCCTGGGTAAAGGAGCTCCTTTTGGATGAGGGCCACTCTTTCCCTCCCTCCTTCCCACCCCCGTGACAGTGTCTGTCTCAGACCCTGGCAAGTGGGGCTTTGGGGCCGGTGTTGTCCGGGACTAGTCCCAGCTGGAGCCCAGCTCTGTAGTCACTAGCTGTGTAACCTGGATGGTTTACTGGACTCAGCCCACCTTGCTCGCTAAGCCTTCGTTTCCTCTTGAGCAGAGGTCACAATCTGTGGGTATCTCTGGAGGCTCTTTGGGGGATTGTGGAAGCTGCGGTGTTTGGAAACTGCTTTATGAAGTGTGGCGTGAACAAAGGCCACTGTGATGGGCAGTGGCGGCCGAGCTGCCCTCTGGCAGCCCCCGCAGCTGCTCTGAGGGAGGCGGCAGGGCGGGCCACGCATCTGACGCACGGCTGCTCTCTTCTCCCCGCAGGTGGAGAGCTTTCGGGCCACCATCGCACAGCGCCTCGTGCGCATGCTCCAGATCTGCGCTGGCCACGTGCCTGGTGTCTCGGCCGTGAACCTGCTGTCCCTGCTGAGGAGCTCCGAGAGCCCCTCCCTCGAGGATCTGTGAGGGCCAGCGGCCCCTGGGCTGCCCCTCCCCAAAGCCTGTGGCCAGCTTCCTGGGCCCTGGGTCAGCAGCAGCACTCTCGCGGGTCCCCTGCAGGGAGGGTGCATAGCCCCTCCACACTCGTTCCCGCACACCTCTGCCTTTAACTGCCTGACATGTGACATTGCCACTTAAGATTTTGTTTGAACAAAAGGGTCTGTGGCCAAAAAAAATTTGCAAATCAATTGGTGTCACCCACTACTTTGACTCTGCAGATGAGGAAACTGGCTGGGAACAGTTATCAGGGGGCTCAGTCACATCCTGGCCCTGCTGTTCCAGCACCTCATTGTTGCCTCTGGGAGCTCAGTTTCCCAGTGTAAATGGAGACAGCTCTGCTCCCCTCACACAGACCCGAATGGAATGACAGGGGGAGGGTCTGAGGCTTGTCACCACTGCCCTGTGGTAGGTGTACTTGCCATGTTCACAGCGCAGCAGCAGCACCTTGCACTCTCCCAACAGACCCTCCGGGAACAGTCACTATTTGAAATCACAGAGCCAGTGGCGCGTAGCTCAGTGGGTAGGGTGCGGGCCACATACACCGAGGCTGGTGGGTTTGAGCCTGACCTGAGCCTGCTTGACCACAATGACAACTGCAACCAAAAAATAGGCATTGTGGTGGACATCTGTGGTCCCAGCTACTCGGGAGGCTGAGGCAAGAGAATCACTTAAGCCCAAGAGTTGGAGGTTGCTGTGAGCTGTGATGTCACTGCACTCTATGAAGGGCAACATAGTAAGACTCAAAAAAAAGAAAGAAATCACACAGAGCCAAGTCCAAAAACAGGTGCAGATTTGGGATCATACCACAGCGTCAGAAGTTTGTGAAATGGACTGGACGTGATGGCTCTCACCTATAATCCTAGCACTTTGGGAGGCTGGGTGGGTGGATTACTTGAACTCAGGAGTTTGAGACCAGCCTGAGCAAGAGCAAGAGCCTGTCTCTCCTAAAAATAAAAAAGTCGGGCACCTATAGTCCCAGCTACTCAGCAGGCTGACATATGCTGACACTGTGGTCCTCTAAGCCAGGGTAACAGAGTAAGAATGTCTCAAAAAAAAAAAGTGAGCGGCTGGAGCGGTAGCGGCAGCTGGGCACAGCGGGAGGCAACAGAGGCGGCAGCAGGAGATGCAGCAGTAGCAAGAGGGACTTGTGGACACGTGCTGCTGCCGCGCGGGCCGGGTGTCACACACCGAGGTTGGGGGGGAGTCGTCATGCTACCGCCATCACCGCCTTAAAAAAAAAAAGGAAAAGGCTCAAGCGGCTAAGGCACCACCCATGTACACCTGGGCTAGCGGGTTCGAATCCACCCTGGCTAGCCAAACAACTGACGGCTGCAACCAAAAAATGGGCAGGCGCCTGTAGTCCCAGCTACTTGGGAGGCAGAGGCAGGAGAATCCCTTGAGCCCAGGAGTTGGAGGTTGCTGTGAGTTGTGATGCCACAGTACTCTACCCCGGGTGACAGCTTGAGGCTCTGTCTCAAAAAAAAAAAAAAAAGTTGGAGAAACACTGGAGGCTTGGGTTTTGAGTGGGGGGGCAGGAGACCATGTGATGATCTCTCCTCCTCTGAGTGTCATCAGAAATGTGAAGAGTGTTGCAGTTGGACCCAGAGACCCCGCCAGGCAGGTTGGCAGGTGGGAGCTTAGGAGTGGGGCAATCTGCCGGGAGTGACCTCAGGAATAGCCAGGTCCAGCCTCCCTCAGCGTTAACAGTGCCCTTGCTACCTCTGTGCTGCCCTAACCAGGGCCTGCCTTCCGCCTCAGGCCTCAGGATGGTCCCCACTCGAAGCCCTGGGCAGTGCCAGCACCACAGGGTGAGATCACCACTGCAGCCAGGGTTTGTGCTTTTCCCTGAGGGTGGGCAGACTGATGGCTCCTTGTAGGTGTCCTGGGGAGGGCCCTCTCTACCTCCTTTCTGCAGGTGCCTTCCAGAACTTAGCTCAGGGCCCCACCCCTAGAGCTCAGGGAGGGTTTGTAGAAAGACACCTGGCTGTGAGGCAGCCCCTTGGGCCCCTCCGAGGACCTCAGCTGCGTAGATTCCGGTTGAGGCCCCACATGTCACCTGACATTTTCAGGGCACTTCATGCTTCATAGAGCTCTTCTCACACAGCAGTAGCTCCTGGCAGACCTATGAGGTTGATGATGTTTCCCCATTTCACAGTTCATGAAACTGAGACCATTGTCATCAGAGGTGTGTCCAGAGACACAGTCACACAGCTAATTGGCAGTAGAACCAGCCTCCTGCTTTTCCCCTCCAGTTGTTTTTCTGTGTATCTCATGGCTGAATAAAGGTCCGGGCATCCCTGCTGGGCAGTCTCTGAGCTGGGAGCACAGAGAGTGGGCCCAGGCTTTGCACCTGGGAGAGCAGCAGTCTATGAGTACGACTCTTAAAGCAGTGGCCCCTGCTGCAGGGTGGGACACTGATGCTGCAGCACTGCAGGGAGGGCTCCAGGGTAGCAGGTAGGAGAAGAGCAGAGGTCTTCACCGCAGGAGGGAGATAGGGACAAACACGGACATGAGCAGACCTTCGGCCAGCAGCAGGGAACTCCCTTGGGCATTTGGTCAGGGTGGACAGACAAGGCTGGCAGAGAGAGGTGAGGTTTGCATTGGTCCCCAAAGGGATGAGCAGTAGCCGAGGTCCAGAGAAGGCCAGCCTTCCCAGAGGGCCCAGGCCTCCTCGAGAGACATTATCTCCACCCCCAGCATGCTGGGCTATAAAGGGTGGGACCCTACAATGGGTGGGTGGTAGGGTAGGTCTTTGTGGGGCCGGTGGAGTATGGTGTCCGAGGGAAGCAATGTGGACTTGGGAGGTCACTTTGCCGGAGACAAAGAGGCCTTCCTCCCACCCCTTACTCCCCAGCCAGCATGGGGCACGCCTCTCTCTCTGATCCCTATGCCACATTTTCTTTGCCACCTGGTACCATTTAACAAGAGAAGCGGCATCACATTCTCCAACTGAGGATCTGGGAGCCTTCCAAGCACTAGGGGAACATGATGCTGTCACTGCTGCCAGCTCCCAGCCGAGCTTGGCAGGGACCCTAGAACTGAGAGGCCGCCCCTCTGGGGTTGGGGGCTGGCCTGCCCTGCTCACAGCAGAGCTGAGCTACACTAAATGGCAGTCAGTGCCCTGTCATACCTGCTGTCCCTGGAAGGCTGTGGAGGGGTGATCAGGGAATGTGTTGCCCTGCACCATCTGGAGGCCAGTGACATTGTCCAGAAGGCTGTGACAGGGGAGTAGTGGAAGGCCAGTCTCTATGCCTGACACAGTGGTGGGGTACAGGGAGATGGGAGAGGCTGGGCTTGGCTGCTCGCCAATGACATGACCTCGGGCAGGTCACTGCATCCAGGAGTCTCAGACCTTCATCTGCAGAATGGGGTCAGGCTAACTAACGCCTTTCTCTCCAGCTGCCAGCGAAAAGGCCATTATTTTAAAGTTTTAAGCAAATGTAAAATCTC
Source organism: Perodicticus potto (assembly GCA_963574655.1). Taxonomy (NCBI): domain Eukaryota; kingdom Metazoa; phylum Chordata; class Mammalia; order Primates; family Lorisidae; genus Perodicticus; species Perodicticus potto. The sequence continues at coordinate 12,768 of CAUYRH010182610.1, forward strand.
TCAGGGTGGCCATGGTCACACGGTGGTCGCATTGTGGGGCAAGGACCTGTGGGTTACAGGTCTCAGTGGGGGGGTGGCCTGAGTCTCCTGGAGGAGGTGCCCCTTTAGCTGGGCCTGGAAGCTGCTGGGTCCATGCCCTTTGAGCCCAGAGGAAGGACACTGTCAGCTCAGGGCTTGCTCAAGGTCACAGGGTCCCCTCAGGCCCTTCCTTGGGTTCACCCCACCGAGTTCACATTCTCTGTAGGAGGAGGTCTTGACCCAAGTGTTTTTCCCCATGTGGTGGTACTTCCCAACCTGCCAAGGATGCAGGGCCTTCCTAGCAAGGAAGGGGCTCCACAGATGGTCCTGTGTCTCTTGCACTCCCAGGTGAGTAGAGACAGGAGCAGCCTGGCCACAGAGGGGAAGTGGTGCAGTGGGAAAGGACCCAGCCTTTGAGTCCCACCAGCTTGGGGTCTGTGGCTGCCTTGCAGTGTGAGCAGGGGCAGCCCACTTCCCTCTGTGCGCCCCATGGCCTGCTCCACGCTTGAGGTCCTTATGAGGCTCTGAGAGAAACTGAAGCGCCTGCCCCGGTCCATCCTTCCCAGATGGTGGCCAAGAGCTGGCTGGCTGTGCTCAGAGCTGTGCTGGGCTAGTGAGCCTGGGGGTTCTTGAACACAAAACCTGCCAGGCCTGACAACTTGGGCCTATAGACACACCCAAGGGTGCTGGGCCAGGCCTGCTGGCTGGACTCCAGCACAAAGCAACCTTTTCCAAAAGATATCTGCGGGCTTAGCCCTCTTCTCTCCACTCTGCACTGGGGCCAGAAGGATGTAGTTGTGAAAGGACTTCTCACAGACACTTGGGAGACTTTGGGCCTTGCACACCCCAAATCTGAGCCTCATTTGAGTATGACACTGAGTGCCACCTCCAGGAGGGAGAGCAGGTGGGCAGTCCCCAGGGCCCCTCACATCACGGGTGATGCTGAAGTCATTCAGGAGTGCCCTGGGAACTAACATTTGGTGGCTGCCTGGTCTGACTACAAAACTGCCCTACAAGACTGGGCATGGTGGCAGGTGCCTGTAGTCCCAGTGACTCTGGAGGCCAAGGCAGGAAGATCACTTGAGTCCAGGAGTTTGAGGCTGCAATGAGTTATGATGATACCACTGCACTCCAGCCTGGGTGACAAAGTAAGACCTTGTCTCTGAAAAAAAAATTTTTATTTTTTTGAGGCAGAACCTCAAGCTGTTGCCCTGGGTAGAGTGCTGTGGCATCACAGCTCATAGTAACCTCCAGCTCCTGGGCTCAAGCGATTCTCTTGCCTTGGCTTCCCAAATAGCTGGGACTACAGGCGCCCGCCACAACGCCCGGACATTTTTTGGTTGCAGCTGTCATTATTGTTTGGCGGGCCCAGGCTGGATTCGAACCCGCCAGCTCAGGTGTATCTGGCTGGCACCTTAGCCGCTTGAGCCACAGGTGCCGAGCCTGAAAAAAAATATTTTTTCAAAGAAAAACTGCCTTGCTGGTCCTTTATTAACCTTGGCCACAGACCAGCTTCCCTTGAGGGAGCGCAGACTCCTTGAGGGCCAGACCTGACCACCATCCTACCTACTACCCACCACAGACAGAGGGCCCCACAGGGGAGCTCAGAGCCAAGGGGTACCTACCCGTCATCCATCTCGCTTCCCTTCCACGGAACATAAGGGTAACCATCCACTTTCCCCAGAAGTTTGGGGCGTGGGCCAGGCATGCCGTGCCTTTTTCATGGTCGCCGTGCCTTCTCTGCTCCCCGGGGACATCCTTGGGAGTCACTCTCTCTTCTTTCCCCTCTGTTCAAGGTCTGCATCTCACCAGGCCTCCTCTGACTGCCTGGTTTAAAATCACATCCCCTAAGTCCTTGGCACTCTTCCCTTCCGGATTTTTCTCCCTGGCATTTCTCACCTCCTCACCTACCATATCATGTCCTATTAGTTTCTGTGGTTACCTGCTGTCTCCCCAGAGCCTACAACACTGCCTGGTGCATAGCTGGTGCTCAGTATTTGATGACTGACCAGAGGTGTCACATTAACAAGGGACCAAAAGCCTGCAGGATATCCAGAGCCCAGTGGGCTTTTGTCCCTCCTGTATGGTGCCTGAGTAAGACCTGGGGGGAGTTAGTTTTGGGGGACTCCCTACTCCTCTTCCTCCTCCCCACCCTGGCCTCACAGCCTCCCTCCAGTTACCGGCTGGCCTCTAGGAGGTGGGAACTTCACTCCCTGTGGCTGAGGAGCTGCAGTCTGCTTTGTTCCCCATCCCAGGGCTATGCTGAGAGAATAACTGGGCCTGCCCTGGCCTGGACTCTATGGAGTGTGTGAGAGTGTCTGTGTGTGTGTGTAGGGAAAATGGGGACATGATGGACAGCACACCGCAGGCCCATGAAGATGCATGTAAGAGGCTTGGGGCAGTGGCTCACGCTTATAATCCTAGCACTCTGGGAGGCTGAGGTGGGTGGACTGCCTGAGCTCAGGAGTTCGAGACCAGCCTGAGCAAGAATGAGGCCCTGTCTCTAAAAAAATAACTGGGCATTGTGGTGTAGTCCCAGCTAGTCAGGAGGCTGAGGCAAGAGAATCGCTTGAGCCCAAGAGTTTGAGGTTGCTGTGAGTTGTGACCATGGCACTTTACTAAGGGCGACAAAGTGAGACTTGTCTCAGAAAAAAAAAAGCATGGGAGGATTTGTGACTGCTGCTTGGCAAGGTATAACCTGCCCTTGCCTAACCTGGGTTTGGTGGGAGAAATGGCGCAGGAGGCTCCCAGGCCTGTGCCGCTGAGCTCTGTGGCTAACAATTCCCCAGCCACTCCTGCCCTTTCCCAGTGTCTAGAGGCCTGACCCTGCATCCTTCCTGCTGTCACTGGTGAGAGGCACTTTCTAGCAGTGTTCTTGTTTGTCAGAGGTACAAAATGCATGAGAAGGGCAAAGACAATCTCCACAAAGTCTTCAAAGTGAAAACAGGATCCTTCTGGGGATGACAGGGAAATGCCCTTTCTTACTTGTAAACCTCCGTGTTGTTTGAAGGGTTTTTTTCATGAGGATCTGTTCAGGTATTACTGGTGTAATTATGACTAAAAGTAATTTTGATCCTAGCACTCTGGGAAGCTGAGGTGGGAGGATCACTTGAGGTCAGTGGTTTGAGACCAGCCTGAGCAAGAGTGAGATGCTGTCTCTACTAAAATAGCTAGACGTGGTGGCAGGCACCTGTAGTCTCAGATACTCAAGAGGCTGAGGCAGGATGATTGCTTGAGCCCAGGAGTTCGAGGTTGCTGTGAGGGTCTAAAAGCCCCTACACTCTAGCCTGGGCAAAAGTGAAACCCTGTCTAAACAAAACAAAATAAACAACAACAAAAAACCCAACAACAACTAAGTTTGAAGAACAGAGTGCATGCGAGGCCTCAGAGCCGTTTCATGTCCAGATCCAGGAAGCTGACCTCTCTGCCCCCAGGGACTGCTGCAGGTGACACTGTGCTTACCCCCTAGGTACGGAACATCCTCACTTCCCCCACCCTGTCCTCAAAGCAGGGAAGGCTGTGCTTCACAATCAGATGGACACAGACCCCATCCAGGTCCTCTCCTACCTGCTGCGTCATCCTGAGAGGGCCCTTTGCCCCTCTAAGTTGTTTCCTCATCTGAAAAACAAATGTCATAATAGGACCTGCATCGGAGCTGTTGGGAGGGTCTTTTGGGGGGAAATTTGAGAGCAAAGATCAAGGGAAACTCCCTTCTCCCTGAAGACCCTGAATTAATCATCCTTTTTTTTTTTGAGACAGAGTCTGAAGTGGTTGCCCTGGTTAGAGTACTATGATGTCATAGCTCAAAGCAACCTCCAACTCCTGGGCGCAAGCAATCCTCTTGCCTCAGTTTTTTTATTTTTAGTAGAGGTGGGGGTCTTGCTTTTGAAGCAATTCACCCTCCTCGGCCTCCCAGAGTGCTAAAATTACAGGCATGAGCCACCGCGCCCAGTCTAATAATCTTTTTTTTTTTTTTTTAGAAACTCACTTCATTGCCCTTGGTAGAGTGCTGTGGCGTCACAGGTCACAGCAACCTCCAGCTCTTGGGCTTAGGCTATTCTCTTGCCTCAACCTCCCAAGTAGCTGGGACTACAGGCGCCCGCCACAACGCCCGGCTATTTTTTGTTGCAGTTTGGCCGGGGCTGGGTTTGAACCCACCACCCTCGGTATATGGGGCCAGCGCCTGACTCACTGAGCCACAGGCATTGCCCCTAATCATTTTGTGTGTGTGTGTGTGTGGTTTTTGGCTGGGGCCGGGTTTGAACCTGCCTACTCCTTGAGCCACAGGTGCCATCCCCCCAGTCATCTTTTTTTTTTTTTTTTTTTTTGAGACAGAGCCTCAAGCTGTCACTCTGGATAGAGTGCTGTGGCATCACAGCTCACAGCAACCTTCCTTTCCTGGGCTCAAGCGAGTCTCTTGCCTCCGCCTCCCAAGTAGCTGGGACTACAAGCGCCCACCACAACGCCCGGCCATTTTTTGGTTGCAGCCGTCATTGTTGTTTGGTGGGCCCGGGCTGGATTCAAACCCGGCAGCTCAGGTGTACGTGGCTGGCGCCTTAGCCCGTTGAGCCACAGGCACCGAGCCCCCCCCCCCCAGTCATCTTTTTAAACAAAGTATTCAATGAATGAAAAGTTGAGAACTAAGAGGCTGTTTCAGTCAGAAGAGTTTTTCAACAAAAAAGTCTTGTATTTCCTACTCAGCACACTGAGACCATGACATGAAATTATTTAAAATAAAAACTGTTAAAAGACCAAGGTTGGGCTGGGCGCAGAGGCTCACACCTATAATCCTAGCATTTTAGGAGGGCAAGGCAAGTGGATCACCTGAGCTCGGGAGTTTGAGACCAAGCTGAGCAAAGCAAGACCCCATCTCTATTAAACATAGAAAAACTAGCCAGGCGTTGGGTGGCACCTGTGACTCAAAGAGTAGGGCGCCAGCCCCATTTACCGGCGGTGGCAGGTTCAAGCCCAGCCCTGGCCAAAACTGCAAAATAAAAAAAAAAAAATTAGCTGGGTGTTGTGGAGGGTGCCTATAGTCCCAGCTACTTGGGAGGGCTGAGGCAAGAAGATTGCTTGAGCCCAAGAGTCTGAGGTTGATGATGCCACAGCACTCTACCCAGGGTGACTGAATGAGACTCTGTCTCCAAAAAAAAAAAAAGAAAACAATTAGCTGATCTGGTAGTGCATGCTCAAAGTCCTGGCTATTCAGGAGGCTGAGGCAGGAGGATGGTTAGAGGTCAGGAGTTCAAGCCCGCAGTGAGCTATGATTGTACCACTGCACCCCAGCCTGACAGCGCAAGACTCTGTCTCTAAAATAAAATAAAAAGAACAAGGAGAATTCGTAAGAAATCCAGTGATTTTATAAACTTACCTATCTTTGTCATATATAAGTCAAAAGTGACACAGAAGAGCATCTAAGTTAGTGAACATGTAACCAGTTCCATAAGCAAGAAAAAATTTTATTGGTTTTTTTTTGGGGGGGGTGGTTTGTAGTTCTCTATTTCAAGTTCCCAGGCCAGTAAGAATTGCTGACCAGAACTTTGCAACTTTTCGTCGAACTGATGCTTTCCTGTTTTGTTTTTGTTGTTGTTGTTGTTTTTGCCTTTTTTTTTTTTCTTTTTGAAACAGAGTCTCACTTTGTCGCCCTCGGTAGAGTGCTGTGCTGTCACCGCTCATAGCAACTTCAAACTTCTGGGCTCAAGTGATCCTCTTGCCTCAGCCTCTCAAGTGATTGGGACTACAGGTGCCCACCGCAAAGCCCATCTATTTTAGAGATGGGGTCTCACTCTGGCTCAGGCTGGTCTCAAACTCCTGAGCTGCAGCTATCCACCATCCTCGGCCTCCCAGAGTGCTGGGATTATAGGCATAAGCCATCGCACCCGGCCTCGGATGTGTTTTGTTTTGAGTTTCCCAGAAATTGCAGAACCTCCTTACAGCCACGAGAGAACTATAGAGCCTTACACCACTTGTTTGTCAGGAAAAGACAAGGCGAGCAATGTGCTGTTGCAGATTGTGCCCAAGGACCCAGTGAGCCTGCACACAAGGCTGAAAGAATGACCAATATTAGCCCCTCCATCATTATGATACTAAAATCCCCACCCTGGGAGGGACTTAGCCACCATCTTCTGTTCATGGGATGTAGGTACAAGCATGATTCTCACTCACATGTGCACCCCAAACACATAATGATGTTCGCTCTCCTTAGGCATTATTTTCATTTCCACAACCAGAAAAATGCCCTCACCCTGTTGGGTGGGGAGGCAGATTTGAGGTGGTCTCTGCTTTCCCCTCCCAGCAGATGCGTCTTCAGCAATAAATCCTTTCCTCCTTGACAATCGTCCTTGTCTTGGTAATTGGCTTTCTGTGTGGTGAGCAACACGAACCCCTCTTGTGGGTTCATCTATATGACCCCCTCATGGAGGTTCTGGAGGGTGGCCAGGATGGTGAACTCTTTCCACATATCACATCCTAAGCACCTCTTCCCTTTAGCTGATCTTGAGTTGTATCCTTACACAAATCTGGTAATAGTTTGGTTTTTTTTTAAGTGACATAGAAGACTTGCATAAAATAAATAGGCCTGGCATAGTGGCTCATGCCTGTAATCCAGCCTAAGCAAACAAAACTAGCTGAGCATCATGGCAAGTGCACTCTGGGAGGCCGAAGTGGGTGGATCACTTGATCTCAGAAGTTAGAGATCAGCCTGAGCGAGAGTGAGACGCTGTCTCTACTAAAAATAGAAAAACTAGCCAGGCATTGTGGCAGGCGCCTGTAGTCCCAGCTACTCGCAATACTGAGGCAGGAGAATTATTAGAGCTCAGGAGTTTGAGGTTGCTGTGAGCTATGGAGATGCCAGGGCACTCTAGCCTGGGTGACAGTGAGACTTTGTCTCAAATGATAAATAAATAAACTTGACTTGAGAGCTATAGGGGAACAGGAATACAGTGAGGAGTAGACTAACATCTCACATTGATCTGGTTGTGAAATTGAATGGTGGGGTCATCACGCAGAGATTTAAGGCCTCCTGCACCCTCTGACCCCCTACCCCATTTAGGAGGCCAAGTAGAAAGATTAGTTTGAGGTCAGGTATCTGCACACACACACAGACGTGACACCCACAGGCCTTTTGTGCCCCCTCCACATGGCCCAATGTGGGCACGAAGAAAGCACCTGATAAACATTTGTGTCAAATGAGTAATTCTGCTCCTCTCCTTCCAGGCAGCCGGCCCTCCTCTCTGGCCCAGGTGAGGGACCTTGGAACTCTGACAGTTGTTTTTGTTTTTCTTAGGAATGGGGTCTCGCTCTTGCTCAGGATGGTCTTGAACTACTGATCTCAGGGATCCTCTTGCCTGGGCCTCCCATAGTGCTAGGATTACAGGCATGAGCCACTATACTAGAACTTTGACAGTGACTCCCAATTCTGGGAATCACCTGAAGTCCAAGTGGGTCCTTGGTTTTTGACGATGTAAAGCGAAAGCAAGTTCTATTTAGAAAGTATAGAAAATCTACTCCACACACATAACAGAGGTGAGTTCTGCCTGCCAAGGAGAACTGGCCTTATGGTTCCTTTAACCCCTCTATTTAAGCAACAGATTTTTTTTTCTATTTTTTATTTTTTGGAGACAGAGTCTTCCTCTTTGCCCTGGATAGACTCCTGTGGTGTCACAGCTCACAGCAACCTCAGTCTTTTGGGGTTAAACAATCCTTTGGCCTCAGCCTCGCTAGTAGCTGGGACTTCGGGTACTTGCCATGATGCTCGGCTAGTTTTGTTTGCTTAGGCTGGACTCTAACTTCTGAACTCAAGGGATCCACCCGCCTCAGCCTCCCAGAGTGTTGGATTATAAGCGTGAGCCAGCGCACCCCAGCAGCAGATTAATTATAGGCTATACAAGGGGAAGAATGTCCATGTTATTTCTTGGAAGGGGGCGGTGTTCCCCTATGATTAAGGTGACACCCATCCTTTGACTAAATATGGTCAAACAAGAAGTGTCATGGCACCAGGTGCATGATGGGAGTGGGTGGTTTTCTTAGACACTTGTATGGTAATGAGGTATATAATGAAGAGGTCAAAGAGGTGGTCAATTTCTCCACCATCTTGGTTCTAACTGGTTGGAACTTGTCCTTCCTCCACCTTGTTTTGGTCAGGGTAGTTTGAAACTTTGAGACTTCCCGCACAGTAAAGCAATGCCCAAAGCAGTGCCCAAAACAGTGCCCAAAGCAATGGCCCAGGGAGTGCCTGCCAGGTCCCTGTCTCAGTGTTATGCCTCTCTCTGCTCTCCCTTGGGACTCTGAAGACAGCCACATCCAGTCTCTGCAGAAGTCAGAGTAGCCAGCGATTCACACCTTCTGCTGGGAGATGGGGACTTGGCAGGCTTGTGGGGACCCTTGTTTTAGCTTGTGTAAATTATCCCCCCATTGCCCCACTGGGCCACTCTCTTCCCGGGTTCCCACATAGCGCAGCCTGCCCAGCTGTCTGGCACAAGGGCTAAATGAGGTGCCTGGTACACAGTCAGGGCCCTGCAGCCCCCAAAATAGCAGGTTACAGCAGGAGGATGGGCGTGGGAGGCAGGGTTGTGGCCTAGTCTTCTGGCCTTGCCCCAACCCTGCTGTCCCATAGAAGAGCCCTTCTTGTCCTGGCTCCTCTCCAAGCTCCTGGCTCCCCCCACCATACACCCACACCCACACCCCAGGCCCACTTCTCCTTTGCACCTGCCCCTCCGCCTACACCTTCCTGCCATGGAGTTGCTCGCCCGTGGGCAGGGGATGGAGAGGTAGGGGCCAGGGCGACTCTAGGCTGGTCCACTGGGGTTCTGTAAGAGTCCTTGGGTCTCTCAAGCCAGAAACCTGAGGGACCTGCTTCTCTCCCCGCAGTCCATGGCTAGCTGCTGTGTCATGCCCTGCCCGGACCGTAGCTTCAGTCGCCTTGCTCCTCCAGTCACCTCCTTGAGACTCTGACTCTGTTACAGTCACAGGAACCTTGTGAGTCCAACTCAGAAGGAATCTCCCCGCTACTCAAACACCTCCCAGGGCTCCTCTCTGCAGCCTGGGTGCGTCCTCCTCCCTTCCAACATCCCCCGAGACGGTGGCCATACCTGTCCCCAGAACACCTCCACGTGATCCCTTCACCTCTCCAGCCTTTTACCCATGCCCGACCCCCTGCCTGGAGTGTTTCCCGCCACCTTTGCTGCTTCTAAGATCTACCCACTCTGCTCCCAAGCTCCCACCCAGCCGCTGGACAGTAGCTTTTTCCTCAGTGCTCCGAGGTCCCCCAGCCCTGAGTGTGTGTATTTCTCAGGTCGGGAAACCAAACCTTGGGAAACAGACAGGAGGGGCCTCAGTGAGACCCAGAGCTAAGCTGGCCAGGACACACGCTCCTGGAGAAAAGGAGTTGGGATGGGCCTCGCTCCACTCCAGCCACAGCCTGCTCAGTAACTCGCAGATCCTACTGGGATCTCCCTGCTCAAAGCCCTGGCTCCCTAGGGTCCTCCAGCCTAGAGTGCAAGCTCCCTGGTGCTCCAGTCGAGGCTTCTGCCCAGCCCTCTGGCCCCAGCACTCCCTGGTCTTCCACTCTGGGCCTCCAAGGTTATGCTCTCTCAGGCTCCATCCTCCCTCCCCCTGGCAAACTCTCACCATCCCTGCTGTGAGCGCTGTCCTGCGGACTCCCTCTGGGCAGACCCTCTGCGCCTAGTACATAGTGGTGCTCAGATGTGTCTCACATCCCAGACCAGCTCTGACTGGGAAGAGCAGGGCCACCAGCTGCCTCTGTGAGGCTGAGCAGGGGAGGCCACCAGAGGTCTTATGTCCTGACTGCAGGGGCTTATCGTCTTGTGGCCCAAGAGCAGGCTGTGGTCTGTCCCCAGCCTTGTCCCTGCCTCGGGCCCACACAGCTGGCGTCTGGGGGTGATGGTTGAGTGGTCAAATGGAGGAACCACAGGGAGAAAGAGAAAGAGGTCTGGGGCCTGGCTGAGAGTGGAGAGTGGTCCCACCCCAGCGGTCTCACCCGCAGGCGGGGCAGGGCAGAGTGCGGAACCCCTCCCAGTTTCCTCCCCAGGGGCAGCAGAGCAGGAGCCCGAATCGGAGCTCAGTCCCCTGCGGAGTGCGGCGGCATCGGCACCATGCAGCGAGGGGCCAGGAGGCCGAGGGGCAGGGACGGGCCTGTCCCCACGCCCTGCGACCCAGCCCAGTGCTTCGACCCACTGCTCCGCCTCTGCGTGGCCTGCGAGCTCTTCCGCACGCCTGAGGCCAGACCGGGTAAGAGTTACCAGCGCTGACGCGCGGCCGCGGGCAGCCCTTGGCGGGGGGAGGCCCGGGTCCTGCTACGGGGACCGCCACCCCGTAGAAGCCCGGGGCAGAGTCGGCCCTGCCCAGGAGCCACGGGGCGGCGGGTGGATGGGGGCCTTTTGGGCAGGACCTGGACGGACCCGCGATCGCTGCGTGGCCCTGACCGCGCCTCCGCCTCTCTCTCCACCCCCCGGTCCACCCACCCGTTGTCCTTCCCCTCTCAGCCTCGCCTCCCTCCGCCCGGCCTCGTCCCCGCGTGTCCCTCTCGGCGGCCTCCAGTCCTCTCTCCCAGTCACCCCCGCCCTCAGCGGGCTCCAGCAGCGTGGCCCCCGGGACGGCGCTGCAGCCGCAGGAGTCGGTGGGCGCGGGCGGCCTCGAGGCGGCGCTGCCCCTGTCGGGGCTGCTCCTCGGCGCCCCCGCGCTGCTGGGCCTGGCGCTGGCGCTGGCGCTGGCCCTGGTGGGCCTGGTGAGCTGGAGGTACCGGAGGCTTCGAGGGTCTGCCTCCCCGGAGGCTCCAGATGGAAGCCAGCACGGTGAGTTCCGTCTAGGGAGCCAAGGGACACCGCGGGGCCACACGGCCTGGGTGGGGCCGTCTAAGGGGAGACACGGCCCTTGGTGGGGGGAGTCTGATGAGGGAGTATGCAGACAGAGGGCAGGAGAAAGTTTGCCCTGGGACTGAGCAGGGAGAAGCCTCTAGCCAAAGTGAGGGACACCACACTGCCCCCGGTGCCTCCTACTCCCCAGGCAGAGTCTGACCTGCACTCTGGGAGTCTGAGGGAGCCGGGAAGCCAGAGTAGATCCCCGAGGGCTGGCCAGGCTGCGCCCCAACTCCATCCCCTTGGCCAGCAGTTCTGGTCTCTGCATCCCTGCTTCCTCCCACAGCAGGGCTCCATTCCAATGGGCTGCCCTCTCTAGGGGACCTTCCAGAAAAGGGAAGTGGGAGAAGGCTGTGGCCCAATACTGACCTTTCCTCTTCTCATCCCCAACCCCAGAGCCCCTGGACAATGTCATCATCCTGTCCCCGGGAACCATTGATGCCACAGCTCCTGTCTGGCCTCCGCCCAGGGAAGAAGACCCAGGCACCACCCCACCTGGCCACAGCGTACCCGTGCCAGCCACAGAGCTGGGCTCCACTGAGCTGGTGACCACCAAGACTGCTGGCCTTGAGCAACAATAGCAATGGAGGGGGCAGGGGATTGTCCCTGCCCTCCTCTGGACCCCCAGGTAGGGGCTTGGAAGTTGAATTCACTCCAGCACCCACCTGCGCTTTTCCTGGGACCCAGGATGCCTTCAGCTAAATTCTGCAGAACCACAGGCCACAGGCAGCATTCAGCCCACACGGAGTTGCTTGGTGTGCTAGTTTTTGATTTAAGATCATACCATCTTTGATAGCAATTGAAAGTTGTATCTGAGCTTCTGTGGTTTTGAATGGTTGGGGCACTGTAAGCTTTTTATTTTAAAGTTGGGAAGGTGTCATTAAGCCAAAATTAATCTGAGAAAAAGATGAAGTGGAGGCTGGGCGTGGTGGCTCACATTATAATCCAAGCACTATGGGAGGCCGAGGTGGGTAGATCACTTGAGCTCAGGAGTTAGAGACCAGCCTGAGTAAGAGTGAGATCCTCGCTACTAAAAATAGAAAAAAATTAGCGAGGCACTGTGATGGGCCCCTGTAGTCCCAGATACTTGGGAGGATGAGCCAAGAGGATCACTTGAGCCCAACGTTTCAGGTTGCTGTGAGCTAGTCTGACTACCCAGGGTGAGAGAGACTCTGCTTTTTTTTTTTTTTGGAGTTTTTGGCCAGGACTGGGTTTGAACCCCTCCACCTCTGGCATATGGGGCCAGCGCCCTACTCCTTTGAGCCACAGGTGCCACCCGAGAGACTCTGTATTAAAAAAAAAAAAAAAAGAAAAATCAAGTGGGAGGATGCTTAATTTGTAGCTGGGTGTTATAATTCTTTAATACTTGCTCTCAGAGCTGTCCTGCTTTTAAACCCATGCCAATGGCAGCAATGAGAAACCGATTCATGGGTTTGCTTGGTTTGGAATTTAGTACTAATACAAGATTATTTTAAGAAATAATCAAAGGTAAGACAAGATTGTGCTGGATTGTACTGATTCTTAGGGATCTGTATCACAGGGACAACCCTAAGACTGGCCCAGTGTGCTAGGATTTAAGGTGCCATTTTGACCTCAGTGACTGCCTCCAGAGCCATGGGTCTGCCCTTGGGAGGGAGTCTACAGCCTCTGGGGCTGAACTCCAAACTCAAGCTGAACAAACACACTGGCAGGCAGCTCTCTCAGGGACTACACGGGGTCTCAGCTGCTTCTAGGGCACTGCACACTCAGCCATACACAGGTCAGGGCTGGGACTTATAGGAGGCTCCTTCGTACAGAGGCCAAGGCAGTCTTGTGGCCTTGAATAAGATGAATCTGAGGTCCCTCGAATTCCCTTCTCTCTATGGCCAGTCCTCCTGAAATACTGGGCTCCGTTAGTCATTCTGTGCTAGCCCCTAGGGTCACCCTCCATCCCAGTGGAAGCTGCTCCTCTCACAGTGGTGCTCCTTGCTTTGGGGTCTGGGGTCAAGACTCTATTCCCAGTCCAGGACCACACTGTGCATTCAGCAGCCACTGCCTCTTGCCTACCCTCCCTCACCGGGTCAGAACCTCCTGACCTGGACTCGCTCTGGATAGCTTCCTTGGAACTTATCATGTATTAATACCTTAGGAAGGCCCATTGGACAAGGAGTCAGAAGATGGGGTTCTGGGGACTATTTTTCCCATGTTGGGCCTTGGCTGTCTTCTGTTCCATACATCGGATGTTTCTACCTGCCTCTCCATGAACTGCCATCAGAACAGCCCCACAGACCCCTACCCTTTCTGCCTACCTCTTTCCCAGTTCAGAAGACAGTGGTCAGTGGCATTGGCATCCCCAGGTTATGGACACTCACATCCAGGTCTCTACCTAGTTACTCACTCCTTGAACCCATCTCAGATGCCCCAACCCCCAGGGAGCCAGGTGACTTGGGTGAGGTCAGGTGGCAAGCTATAAGCAGGTGTGAGGGCAGACCCAATTGGGCCCAGTCATCTCCTCTTTCCATTGAGGTTGGAGAAGTCTGAGCTGTTTCCAGCCACCCTACCTTCTCCACTACAGCCAGGGGAGGTAGTAAGGGTGGGTAAAACCCCTCTGGGCCCTGTCATTCAAACCTTTGACACCTCTCTGACCCAGCCAGCCTCTCTGGCTGGTTTGCAGTTTCCCCTCTAATCTCAGTTTCTTCTGAAAAATAAAGGGGTTGGATGCAGAGTTCTCCTCCTGCCCTGTGGGTCCCAGGGAAGGACTGAAAGAAACCTTAGAGAATTTTCACACATACACACATTTCACAGATGAAGAAACAGGCTCTGTGCAAGAGAAGACTTGGTGTCATTTTCAACTAGCAAGTAGCAGATGGGAAGTTTCTTGGGGAAGACCCAGGACAGACGAGTGGAGGGCAGGCAAGGAGGGGGTACAGTGTCTACCTTCCCCCTGGAGAAGGGCCCCTGAGGCCAAAGTGATAAAGATCAGTGTTCTATCCTCTGTTCTAGGTGTTACTTTCCAAGGAGGCTTCACCTTCCATATCTCATTGATCTTCATAACATCGCCTGGAGAGGGGAGTGTTTGTGTTTGCTTAAAAAAATTTATTGAAAGGATAGCACCTGTGGCTCAGTGGTTAGGGCACCAGCCCCATATACCGAGGGTGGCGGGTTCAAACTTGGCCCCGGCCAAACTGCAGCAAAACATAGACAGGCGTTGTGGTGGGCGCCTATAGTCCCAGCTACTCAGGGAGGCTGAGACAAGAGAATCGCCTAAGCCCAAGAGCTGGAGGTTGCTGTGAGCTGTGACACCACAGCACTCTACCAAGGGGGATAAAGTGAGACTCTGTCTCTACAAAAAAAAAAAAAAAAAAAATTTATTGAAAGCATAATCAAATAGGGCAGTGCTTGTGGCTTAGTAGGTAGGGCACCATCCCCATATACCGAGGGCGGTAGGTTCGAACCCAGCCCCAACCAAACTGCAACAAAAATAGCTGGGCATCATGGTGGGTGCCTGTAGTCCCAGCTACTTGGGAGGCTGAGGCAAGAGAATTGCCTAAGCCCAGGAGTTGGAGGTTGCTGTGAGCTGTGACACCACAGTACTCTATCACTCTATCAAGGGCAATAAAGAAAGACTCTGTCTCAAAAAAAAAAAAACAAATAATCAAATAGGTGTTCTGGGCCAGCTGCCATGGTTTGTGCCTATAATCCTAGCACCCTAGGAGGAAGAGGCAGTAGGATCTCTTGAGCTCAGGTGTCCAAGACCAGCCTGATGCTCAGTGGTTAGGGTGCTGGCCACGTACATTGGATCTGGCAGGTTCAAACCTGGCCCCGTTCTGCTAAACAACAATGACAACTACAGCAACAACAACAAAAATAGCTGGGCATTGTGGCAGGTGCCTTTAGTCCCAGCTACTTGGGAGGCTGAGGCAAGAGAATCACTTAAACCCCAAAGTTTGAGGTTGCTGTGAGCTATGACGCGACAGTGCTCTACGGAGGGCAACATAGTGAGACTCTGTCTCAGAAAAAAAAAAGAAAAAAGACCAGCCTGAGCAATAGCAAGACCTCATCTCTATTAAAAAGGAAAAAAATTGGCTGGGGGTTGTGGCAGGCACCTGTAGTCCCAGCTTCTCAGGATGCTGAGGCAAGAGGGTCTCTCGAGTCCAGGAGTTTGAGGTTCCTGTGAGCTAGGCTGATGCCATGACACCCTAACCCAGGTGACAGAGTGAGACTTCTGTCTCCAAAAGCAAACAAAAAACCCAAAAAGCATTTTGTAGACAATCTGGGAAGTTCAGAACAGTAATCCATGGTGGAGTCAATGGAGAAATGACCTGTATCTAGCAACACCAGCCCCCAGAGTGGTGGTATATTTTTCTACATAATTGGAATCTTTCCATACTTGCAAATTCATATCTTGACCATTGTATTTGGTAAGACTTTCTCTCTTTAAACATTTCACAATAAGGTATTGGTAAAGTTTTCCACTTGAGCACTAGGTTATTTTCAGTTTTTGCTGTTGTGACTCAGGCTATGAGTGCCTTCTTCTACATGGATCTTTTTGCATGTGTGTCTATTTCCCAGGAGAGTAGCTGCACCAAAGGCCTTGACCTTTTAAAAGACCCCTGTTGGTCCAATTGCTTTCCTGAAAATCTGCACCATTTAACCTCAGCGATCAGGGATTGTATAATCTAATTTGCAGATAGGAAAAGCGCATTCAGCAGGTGAAGGGATCTGGCCCAAGATACAACAGGCAGTTAGCCCAGACCCCAGAGCAGACCAGGCTAGATCTGAGTTCCTGCCCCCACTGGCTGCATGTGCCTGACCTGGGCCTCAGCCCAGGCTCCCTCTTGGGAAGTGGCCTAGCCAGGGAAAGATGCCAGGCCCCACCCCTTTGTTTACTCAAAAGGTTTTCTTCCCACCTGATCTGTTTGGAGTAAGGGGGATCTCAGCCTCTGTCAAGACAGATTATTGGGGTGGGAACTGACTTAGCCTGTGTTTCTAGTCAGTTTTTCCTGAAGAAGGGTCTGGTTTCCACCAGGTCCCCAGGGCGCCCCGTGTCCCGCAGGTGGGGGTGGGGCTGGCTTGAGTCTCGGTTCCTCCTGGGGCTTCCTGCGGCCCCTTTCACTTCCTGCCTGGCAGCCCCAAGCCAGGGGCTCAGGGTGGGGGGTGGGGAGGTCCAGCTGGTAAGGCCAGAGAAGGCCTGACCCTCACCTCCCTCTTTTTCAGCGGGGATAACCCTAAAAGGCACCATCCCTACAAGCTGGTGGCATCGCTCTGGGCCTGTCTCCACCTGCAAAATGGGGCTCTTGAGGGCCACCCAACTGACCTTTGAATTTAAAACAGATGATGTGGCATGTAGGGACCGGGTGATCCCTGCCAGGGCCAGGGGAAGTCCCAGGCAGGGAGGCGGCAGCCGGCCTGGTCCTGACCCGGGTATGGGAGTGCAGTAGGGACAACTGCCCAGAATCATGCGGAGTGTCGGGGAGGTGCTGGGAGGAAACAGATGTCCGTGGTCCTGGCCCATGCGCCTTCCTCCCGGGATTCTGCGGGCCCTCGCGGCTGTGAGGGGTAGGGGGATAGAGGGGTCCCAGGGCCCCTGAGCATCTTCTCCACGCTCCTATCATGCAGAGAATCTGTGATCCAGCACCGAATCCAGTCAGTCCAGGGACTCTGCGGCAGGCGAAAGTCTATATGAGCGGCTTCTGCGGTCAGCTGGGTTGGTGGCACCTAGGCCATTAGCCGCCGAGTAGCGGAGGGGTTCCGGAACCGAGAATGCTGGGCTAAAGCAGCGGCACTGCCAAGGAGCAGGGTCAAGGAGGGAGAGACTGCAGGAAAGGGGTGGGGTCAAGGCCAAGGGGCGAAGAAAAAAGGAGGGACCGGATGAGGGGCGGGACCAAGGCCAAGGGTGCCAGTTTCCAGCTCCCGACCTCCACGTACGCACAGAGTCCCGATCTTCACGCGCGTCACGGGCCGCGGATGCGGACCATGGCCCGGCCTTTAGAGCGAAGTGTAGGTCGGAGGGCTCTAGGTTTCGAGCTGACCTCGGAGTTGTGGCCCAGGAGCAGGCGGGCTGGCGGGGGTTGACGCACTGTAGGGGCGTCGCAGAACTCTGGCCTGTGTTCCTGCGCTAGGTCTCGGTGGCTAGTTCCGGACTTGCACGTTCAGTAGGGTCATTGAAGGGGGAGATTGACGGGGAGTATTACCTGTGGCGTCTGGAGTGGGGTCCCCGGAGGCAGCGCAGGGTGCAGGCCCAGTTGAGACCCGAGGCTGAGCCCCAACTCCCAGCCCCCCAATCCCGCGCTCCCTCGAGACCTGAGGAGTCCAGGCGCCCGCTCCCTCCCACAGCAGCTGGAGCCTGAGTCACCCGAGCTGCCTCTCAGGAGACAAAAGCAGCCATGGACCCTCCTTCAGACACCCTCCTGGGGCTGGCATTGTACTAGCAGGGAGTCCAGAGTTCCCAGAATCTCTGTTCTTGGTTAACGCGCTATCATGGAGGAAATGGAAGTGAAATGAGCTGAGGAAGGCGGCCTTTGAAGCTTTTCCCGGGTGGATGGCATCGCAGTCACAGTCACCATCCTCTCAGCCTGGCTGCAATGGGGCTCCTACCAGGACTCATGTACCTGGGTGGTTCCAGTCAGGGGTCCACTGGCTTCTCCTTGCTAATCCTGCAGATAAGAAAACAGGCCTAAAATGTTGAATGGGGTCCTAGTAGAGCAGGAATTCCAACCTGGTGAGTCTGGCTCCAAAGTGAAGGATAAGTGGAAGCTTTCTGTGTCAGGGGCTAGAAGGGCATTCCAGGTGGAGAAAACAGTCTGTGCACCCAGGTGAAGTCAGGGTGTATACAGGTGAGCATCCTGTCAGCCGGTCGAGGGTTCTTTCCAGCTGCTCTCTCAGTACCGAACTGGCCAGAATGTTGAGGCTCACAGCGCAGGTTCCAGGCCAGATTGCTCTCCTGGCTGAAGCAACTCACTTCCCCTCTCTGGGTCTTGAGTTTCTCTCTAGGAAATTCCAAACCCCCTCCTCCCTCACAGCTGTGCAGGGCTGGGTAGAGCTGGCAAACTGCTCACCCACCATCTATATGGGGACACTTGGGCCTGGCACAGGCTTCCCTAATGTCCACAACCTCTTAGAAACCCCAACCCTCCACAGCTAAGGCTAAGTACCAGGTGAGGGCTTGACATTGAAGGAAGGACTTGTGTGTGAGTCGCACCTACACTGACACACATGTGCAGGGCAGGCCCTCATAGTCACCTCCCCTCTCATCAGGGCACGTGCACACACCCACACACTGGAGCTGCCAGCACGGGGGAGGGGGGTGGCAGGGCAGGTGCCCTTCAGGCTCAGGGACTCAGCTTGCTGCAGATGCCAGGGGTTATTTTAAGCCTGGATCAATGGACAATTTTTGGTGACACAGGCTGGGGGTGGAGTGGGCCGAAGAGGTAAGAAGTAGGTGATTGGAGCCTTGCTGTGGTGGTGAGAGACCCTCAGGTCCAGGCAAGGGGTCATGTATCAGCAGGGCGGTACCATCCCTTCATCCCCTTATGCAGAACTTGGCCAGTCAGCTGGGCTCTGCCTTTACATTTGCCCTCTCTTGTCCCCTCTCCCCCCTAAGGCCAGGAGTACACAGGAGAGGGGGTACTGAGTGATTGGCACAGACTTGGTAGAGGTGAGTCCCCCTGGTTCCTAGATGACTACTGAATCAGATTGGGATTTGAATAAGCCCTGTGTATGTGGTAGGGGGATTGGAGGTCAGACATCAGCCTCTGGGAGTGGGACTGGGGCTAGAATCCAACTCATTCATTGGACAGATGGCTGGCTGTCATGGGGGACATATATTTGCAAGACCTGATGGGAGTCACCATGGGGTCTAAGCTGAGTAGAGTGCCCAGTGCCAGGACAGCAGGGGCCCAGGAGAGGCCGTAACCCAGGGAAAGCCTTGGAGGACTTGCTCTGGACCCAGTAGAGGCACCCTACCTAGGAAGAGGCCAGAGCTTCAAGGGGGCAGAGATGGGTACCCAAAATGGGTGTGAATGGGTGAGGAGAAGCAGCCATCCTCAGGGCCTGCAACCTGGAGGGCAGCTTGGTAGCAGGTGGTGCCACTGATCTATTGCTAGTAATGACCCCAAGGAAGCAGGAAAGGATGCCCCAAAAAGGATAATTATAAAGTTCCAAGAAGAATGACAAACTAAAAGTTTAAGGACAGCAAAAAGTAAATTAAAAACCAGTTACAAAACAGCATGTTAATTGTGACATAGTTTAGTGTGGTGTCTCTGGTGATGGGATTAAAGCAATTTCATTTCACTCCTTTGCTCGTCTATTTTTTTTCCCTCCAAAAACTGTAATAAGCAGTGTTTTAATGGGGGAAGAAAGGGAGGGTCTTCTGGGTTGGATGGGATGTGTGGATGTGGAGGGGGGCAGGCTGTCTCTGGCCAGGTCACGAGGAGACACCCTGAAGGGGCAGGGTATTGCTGGGAGGCCGTTCCCTCTTCCTGTCTTAGCCCAATAATACCTGAAATTAGCCTGTCAGCCCCTCATGTCAGGATAGGACTTGATCCTTCTTAAAATGTAAATCCTTCCTCTTCTTCCTCCCTCACCTCCTCCACTTTTATAAGCTAATCTCAGTTGCTGAGTGATGGGGGAAGGAAGGAGGAAAAGAAAGGGAGCAGGAAGGACCCTGCAAGCCCAAATTATTCAGCTTACAGGAAAGAGAGACTGGAGTTTCCTCCCTCCCTCTCTTCTAGTATTGACCCAGGCCTGAGCCGTGCAGGGACACGGGGCCAACCGGCCGCCCAGTCCTTGCCCTCCTGGTGCCCCCATCTGGACAGTGAGAAGTTCCACATTGACCCTTGCCTCCTGGAGGAGGCAAATTATGAATCTCCAGAAAGAGTCTCACTATGTTGCCCTGGGTACAGAGTCCCTGGCATCATAGTTCACAGCAACCTCCAACTCTTGGGCTCAAGCGAATCTCTTGCCTCAGTCTCCAGAATAGCTGGGACTACAGGCACCCACCACAACGCCTGGCTACTTTTAGAGATGGGGGGTCTCACTTTGGCTCAGGCTGGTCTGGAACCTGTGAGCTCAGGGCAATCCACCCGCCTCAGCCTCCCAGAGTGCTAGGATTACAGGCGTGAGCCACCGCACTTGGCCTCCAGAAAGAGTTTTGATGTTAAGACGAGAAACTGAGGCAGGGAGAAGCAAGGAGCCTGCGGCACGCTCACATTCTTTAATTAAACTCAACTCGGAAAACTTGACTGAGCCGGGTCAGGTCCGGGCTTTTTCCCGGTCTTCCTCTCTCTCCCCGCCCTGGACTGTGGAAGGACCGGCGGGTCCTGCGGGGAAGTGTGGATGTGGAGGGCGGCAGGCTGGGGTCGGGGTGGAGGTCCGTGCGCGGCCCGGGGCCAGCCCAGTCTCCTGTCACACCTGGGGAGGGGAGCAGAACACTGGAGGACGCTAGCTAGGCCATGCCCATCGCCGCGGGGACAGGGATATCCGGGACCCAGCCCAGCGTTCGGGAGGTTCTGGAACCCAGGCTCACGCCCCGGGGTAAACCCCGGAGGAGGGACCCGGACTTGCCCCTGAGCTACCGCGCTGCTGGCGGTTTCCTTTCCATTGACAGGTGGGAAAATCGGGGCGAAGAGAGGAAGGGACTCGCCTCACATCATGACCAGAAAGAACAGGGCGGAAAAGGAGACGGGAGGGGGGCACTGACCGTCCCACGGATATTCCGAGCAGCTTTGACCTCCGCGAACCGATCGGTCCCCGCACCTCTCAAACAGGGACGCTCCAGGCGCGGACTCCATGTCCGAGGTAACAGTCCGAGTGGCCTTCAAGCAGGTCCTCCGCGAGCGCCCTGTTCTGAGGACTGGCTTGGGGAGGACCTCCGGGAGGGTCCGCGGTGGGGCGCCCTGCAGCTCGGGCCCGGCCGCGCCCCCTCCCGCCATGGAGGCCGCGCTCCTCCCCCGCTCGCCGCCCGCCCTCCTCCCCTCGCTCCCTCCCCCGCCCGCCCGAGCCCGCGCCGAGCCGGAGCCCGAGCCCGAGCCGGAGCCGGGGCGCGGGCAGCACGGAGCGGGCGGCGGGAAGGCAGCGGTGTCCCCGCGAGGCCAGATACCCACACACCCGCCGGGCCGGGAAGAAGCCGGGAACGCGCGTAAGCCACGACCCACCGCCCTGCTCGGGGGGCAGCCAGGGGCACCGATCAGCCGGCCCGGGTCCGAGGTGCGCCCTGGCAGAGGACGCGCCCACCTGAGGGGCGGCCTCTCGAGCTCCAGACTGAGCCCACCCAGGGCTGGGGACCCCAGAGGAGGCCGACGGTCGGAGAGGCGTCCGCCGAGAGCCAGCGTCCGGGCGCCGGGACCCGCGCGATTCCTGAAGGCGCGGAGGAGCAGGGCCGGAGGGGGCCGCCGCGCTGGGCCATGCGCTGGGCTCAGTAATAGAAGCCAGCACGGATGGCAGGGGCCGGGGCGCGGGGACTGCGCGGCAGCCACCATCCGCCGGGGCTCCGGCTGACGCTCTCACTCCGGCTGGCGCTGCTGCTGGCATGGCCACCGTCGGGCCGAGCGGGGGCTCTCGAGGCGCAGGGGCCCGCGGCACCCGGCACGGCAGCCCCGGCCGGGGGCGACCGCTGCCGCGGCTACTACGACGTGATGGGCCAGTGGGACCCGCCTTTCAACTGCAGCTCCGGCGCCTACAGCTTCTGCTGCGGCACGTGCGGCTACCGCTTCTGCTGCCACGACGGGCCGCGGCGCCTCGACCAGAGCCGCTGCTCCAACTACGACACGCCAGCCTGGGTGCAGACCGGCCGCCCGCCAGCCCGCGCACGCGACGCCACCGCGCCCCGGGACCCCGGCCGCGAGCGCAGCCACACGGCCGTCTACGCGGTGTGCGGCGTAGCGGCACTGCTGGTGCTGGCTGGCATCGGGGCGCGCCTGGGCCTGGAGAGGGCGCACAGCCCGCGCGCGCGTCGCACGGTGACCAGGTGAGCGCGCCGCCGGGCCACGACCCCCATTCCGACGCCCTGACACCCTTACTGCTTTTGGGCACCCCTCGTGACCGTTCATCCTTCCTGTCCCTCAAAGCGCTGGTTCTCTCTGCACGCCCCTTCAGGTCTTTCCTTCCTGTCTCTTCCTAACCCCCATTTCATAGGGAAACAATTGATACCATCTAGACTTCCCTTGATCTTCTGGTCTGTGCTTGTACCAGGCTGCTCAAGCCTCCTCCCTGCTCCGAGGGCTGCTAGCCTCAGGCAGAGGGCACAAGGGTAGCACCAGGGAGGGAGACTCACTGGGCATGCAGGGCAGGGTGATGTAGTACTGGACCTCTTGGGTGGAGGGCAGAGAAGGCTCTCTGCTCTCCTTCCCTCCCCCATGTCTCCGCAGCCCCCTGAGCTGTGACTCAGGCCTGACCTTCCTTTCCTGGGTTCCAGAGGGCCTCCCTAGTCGCCCCACTCCATAGCCCCAGGTGCAGGTTAGGGTCACTCGCTGCATGAAGAACAGCATCCAGTGTTGCTGAGGCCAGGACAGGTGCTAGCAGCATTCTGTGCCTGGTGCAAAGTGGGGTCTACAGGCCTAGGTCCCCTTCCTTAGCTGGAATGGGGACTCTAGGATTCTATGTCCAGACCTGGAACTCCCACCTATTGGCCGCACTCATACTCACATGGCCCCAGCAACCCCCACTTCTGGGGCCTGTGCCCTCCTCATCCTCCAGGACCCAGCACCCTTTGGGCATGTGGGCTGCTGACACTACAGTGACAATGGAGAGAAACCCCCACACTCTGGAGGGCCAGATGTGGATGCTTCCCCTTCCTGGGCCTCAGGGGCAAGGATGAGGGCTTCCTTAGCACTACAGCATCCCTCAACCTCCCAGACAGCTGTAGGGCAGAGCTAGGGCTGGTAACCTGGCCTCTGCCTTCAGTCACTGTGTGCTTCCATGATGTGAAGCCTCTTGGCCTATGTCCTGGATGGGGCAGGCCCTTCTAAGTTTTGGGTCTCTTATGCTGGGTGAAGGTAGGTGTGTGTAGGGGGGAGCCCTGCCTATGTCTTTGACCAGGGTGGGGCAATGGGAGCTGAGGGTCACTAAGATGTAGCAGGTGGCTGGGGCAGTCCAGCTGACACATTGCTTTGTCTGCAGGGGACCAGGAAGTGGGTTTGGTGATGCCTCAGGGAGAGCTGAGCCTACCCCCAATGTGCGGAGTAGCCAGGGGTCCTTTCTGGGTTTTAGGCTCCCACATCACCAACTAACTGGACTTGGGCTTGTGTGTGGGTAACTTTCCAAGCTCTGCTTTGTCACTAAGTCTCTTAATTCTGTCACTTTGGGGCTGATGGCCAGGGGAGGCATAAGAGGGCTTGGAGGAAGCTCCTGGAGAGAATTTGTGCAAAGGCCCAGGGCCATGGCGGTTACTCATTTGTTTAGGCGAGCCGGGCTGGAGATGCTCATCTGGGAATGAGACCACGGAGGTGAGCTGCGGAAGAGTGGGCAGGGCAGGAAGGTCAGTTCAGGGAGGTACTAGGACATTTTCAGACCCTGCCATGTAGCAGCCAAACCTCCAGGACACCTCTTCGTGAGTCAGCCATTTGAGGCCCCCGCCCCAGAAGGAGGGTCAGGGTGAGTAGGAGAAAATCATAGGTTCTGGGTGTTGAAGGCAGCTGGGCTGAACAGACATTGTCACATTATCACAGCTGGGTGAGGGCTGGGTGTCCTGGGTACTGAGGGAGGTGGCTGCCCAAGGTCACACAGCCTTCCGGTGCTGGGCTGCCACGGAGAATTTCCTGTGCCCCTCCATCTGTCCTCCATGCCTGTGCTGGCAGCCGTGTCCCCAGACCCAGTAGAAGCCCCTGCTGCAGGAGGGAAGTTAGGTAGGCAGGTAAAGAAAGCTTCCTGGGGAAGGGGGGCCACCCCTGCAGTTTGAAGATTGGTGAATAGGAGTTTTATGGGAGGAGATGGAGGAAAGGATGTCAGAGGGAGGATTGTGTTGGGAGGAGGCTCCACTGGGGAGGATCTTCAGAATGGGCTCCAGGAAGGAGAAGGAAGGGAAGTGTTAGGATTACATGGTGGCCCTGGTTACGCAGCATTAGAGTTTCCTGAAGTGCTCTGGATATGGCCATCTTGGGGCCAGAGAGTGAAGACTATAATGGCCATGGGCTGGGCTGGCCTGTGATACCCAGGGCCTGGCTGATGGGGAGGCACCACTCTGTCCCCACAGGACACTGACAGAACTTCTGAAGCAGCCAGGCCTCCAAGAACCCCTGCCTCCACCTCTGGGTCCGAACCTGGGTAGCTGTGTCCAGGTGCAGATGGGGGATGGCCTTCCAGAGGGCTCCCCCCATGGCAGCACAGGTGAGCAGGCGAGTGGTGGCACTGCTGACCCACTGTGGAACATGGGGAGGGGTGTGCTTCAATGAGCTGCTTCCTCTGTGGGTGTAGAAGGTGGCGGGCAAGCCAGTTAGTTCCCCTGGTTGGGTAGGGACCTGAGACCCTCCCATGTGTCTTGCCACCTCCAGTCTCAGGGGCTGTGATTTGTGGGAGGTTCCAGATTCAGGATCAGCTGGCCAGGGCTGTGGTTCTGCATGGTGGCTCAGTGACCTGGGCTCTGAAGCCTCCTTCTCAGTCTTTAGGAGTGTCCACTTCCCTACCTGGGCCTGTTGCTCAGGTGCTCCCCCATCTCCTTGGGAGCAGCAGGTCCTGGGACTCAGCGCCTGGCTCAGCCTAACCTGCCCAGAGCCATTCATTAGGTTGGCGCCTCTAGGGCAGGCTGCCACGCTTCCAGGTATTTGGAGCTAGGCCCTGTTCCCTGAGCTGGAGATTCTGCTCTGAAGACAGGTGCTGCTCAGTCTCTCCAGAGAGTGATCCCCAAGGCTGCGCTCGGCTGCCTGGGGGAGAGGGCTGTGGAAGGTGCTGGAGCAGGTGGAGAGCGCAGGTCAGCTTACTGACCTCTCTCCCACCCTTCAGATAAGAAACGTCTCAACAATGGGCTCCAGGGGTCGGCCACCCCTGGAGCCCCGCGCAGACCCCGGCTGCAGGGCGGCAGCAGCAGGACGCTGCAGCCCGACTATGCCAAGTATGCCACCCTCAAGGCTGCAGGTGAGTGTGCCCAGGTGTCTAGACCCAGGCTTCTCACTTAAGAGTTCTAGCTCCAGCGGCCCAGAGCTTGACCCCATCCTCTTCCCTGCAGAGGCTGCCCCGCAGGACTTCTATCAGCGTTTCCCTGCCTCGGAGCCAGCTCCGCGGCACCACCCAGCACGGGCCCCACGGCCTCTTGAGAACCTACCTGAGCTGCTGGACACCTGCCCCTGGGCCCCGCCGGGCTATGCCCCCCATGCTGGCTTCGCTCCCTCAGGCCAGTATGCAGCCTGGAATGCCCGTCGCCCGGCCCGGCCTGCCCCCCGCAGCCACCCAGCATCGCAAGTGTCCCCCGCACCTCGACATCCTGCTCATGCGCCCCGGCGCCAGCTGAGCGTGGAGAAGCTCCCGGACGCCTTCAGCCCACAGCCCCCTGGTCTCTATGGCAGCACAGGCCGCGGGCCCCGGCACCTGAGCACCAACAGCAAAGCTGAGGTCACCGTGTGACATGAAGTCAGTGCAGGGAGAGGGGTCCAGCTGGGAAGGCCAGCACTTCCTTCTGCATCAACTGGACAGGGCCTTGGAACCTGTAGGGCCTGGATTCTTGGTGTAAATAAACCCTGTTCTGTGGTTCCCACCCCAGAGAATAAAGGAGCCCCAGCTTGGCTGAGATAGGCACTGATGGCAGCATTGGTCATTGACTGGACAGACGGCGGTGCAGGCGGAGGGCACAGCATGTGCAAGAGCAGAAGACTGCTCCTGAGTTGGCAGGAAAACATGCTAGGAGCCCCAAGAAAAGGCTAGGGAGGGTGGCCAGGGCTGCCGGCCGGGCTGAATGCCCACAGTAGTGGGCACCATGGGAGAGCAAGCAGTTAGACCTTGGCCATCTTCTGGTCTGGACACAGGGGAGAGGACTCCTGGGGGGTGCCAAGCCCTCTACTGGAGGTGAGTTCCCCTTGCCTCCCAGTCACTCACTCTACAGCTCAAGTTGGCTGAACCTGGCTGATCCTCACTGACCTGGTCTGGCTGTGGGCTGGGTCCTGTCCTGCCGGATGCTTGGCCAGATTGGCCCAGGGCCACCCCCCTGATGGGTGTGGGCCTTGTGGACATCTGTGCCCAGGATGGGGGAGCCTCCTCCCAGGAGCTGCTCTGAGGGAAAGGGGGTGGGGGTGCTGGAGCAGGAGGTGGGTTCTCTGTCCACCATACACGCCTGGCACTGGCAGCCCGTTTCTTTCCTGCAGGGAGGCCCCCTGGTACCTCGCTGTGGCCAGGGCATTGCCTGCAGCCTTTGCGCAACTTCCAGAGTCCTTCTGTGCAGGTAATGTTAGAGGAGATAGGAGACCTGGGCTATGACCAGCTGAGGTGTATGATCTCAAGAAAGCCACCCCTGCTGGGTCTTTTCCCTCCAGAGTACCTTAGGTGTGGAGTGCTGTTTTAATAACAATGGCCCCAGTTGTTGCCCTTTCTTATTTAATCCTCACAAAAGCCCCATGATGGGTATCTTTACAGAGGAGGGAATTCAGGTTTTGAGACCTAAGTAACTTGCCCAAGGTCACCCAGCTGGCACACAAGTTAAGAGTCCTGTGGTATTCTGATGAGTCTGAGGATGAATGGCTGGCAGGGGCAGTCTGGGGTAAGGGCCCGGGGGATCCCAGGGTGTGAAGTCTAGGATTCCCCCCCAGGAATTCACACCACTCTTGCTGGACTTCCCTGAGGCCCCCATACCACCAGGCATGGTCAGCTCTTGGGTCTACTTTTCTGTCCCATAAGCCTGTCAGGAAAACCAAGCCTCACAAGGCAGCCTGGGGATAGAACCCAGAGCCCATGGTCCTGCCTGCAGTGAGGGCCATGGCTTGTGGGGGAGCATTGGCTGGGGGTGGGGTGCCCCTGGCCCTCTCCTACAGCTGTGTAAAGCTGGGAGAGGGGGGTGGGTGCTGAGTCACAGAGCCTGCTGAGACTCACAAAAGGATCAGGTTCCCACTCACAGCCACCTACCCTAGTGACGCAGCCTTGGCTAGGCTGTGCTGGAGGTGGGCAAAACCCCTTTGCTCATTTTCAGTTTCAAGGCCCTCAATCTCTCTACCCCACTGGAGCCAGGCTAAGGCCTTGGGCAATAGCCATCGCTGAAAAGACTGAGGTAATCGTGGATAGGACCAGCTGCAGCTGGGTCCCTCCTGGTTGCTCTGGTCCTCAGAACAGTGTGGCCTGCTGTGACTGCCCTTCAGAGGAGGATGTGGCTCAGAGTTTAAGGGATCATTTCTCAGCCAGGAGGGCAAGGCCAGGCCATGGACCGTGCACATCACTCCCAGGCTCATTCCCACCTATGTGGCGTTCCTGACTCCACCTTTGACAAGGACCAACACTCCCATCCCAACCTTGTAGTCTTGCCCCGAGGTGTCTTAAGTCACATCTGGCCTCTCATCAGCCCCCCAAAGCACTTACAGTGAACGACACTGTGTGTCACATCACGTAACCTGGCCAACGAGTCCTTACACTCATAGTCCAAGGCAAGGATCAGCCACCCCATTCTTGCACATGTGAGAATGGAGGCTAAGAGGCCAGGTCCTGCCCAAGGTGACACAGCTTAGAAGTCCTGTTCCTGACTTGTGGGCCAGAGAGTCTCCTCAGAGGGTCACTGGTTTCAGGGGAGGGGATGTTAAGGAGTGGCCTACCTAATCACAAAGAATTGTTGCAGTCAACCAAGCAGCCAGTGCTACATCCAGGGAATTAGCTGGAACCTGGATACAGGGACCTCTGACTCCAGAAGCACCACCAATAGCCCTTTTATCCCAGGCCCACACCCATCCCTGCACCAGACAGCAAAGGGACCAGGTGCACTGGTGGGCACAGAAGGCCAATGAGACTGAAGCCTGGAGCCTCTCAGCAGTGAGAAGGGGCTGACTCCGTCCCTGGGCCATTGTAGGCCAAGTCATACAGCCACGTGGCTGGTCACCACAACAGGCACACCACAGACCCTCTCACACACCTTGTGCTGGGTGGTACCAATTGGTGTTTATTGAATAACCTAAGTCTGGGACATGGTGAATGATTCAACATCAAGGAAGCCATAGGTATATCCCCTTTTCAGTGAAAAGCCACCCCTTCTTACCCTCAACAATAACGAGAAAAGGCACAGTATGCACACACGACACGTGGCTGGGCAGGGTCCATAAATTACAGTGAAAGTGGGGGAGGGACAGGAGAATAAAGCAGGTGGGGTCCAAGCATACCCCAGGGAAGGACAAGGAGGCTGACCCATTCCAGGGCCCCTGCTGTGAGCACCCCAAGTCTGCAGGGGCTCCTGCCAGCCCTCTGCTCCAACCAACCTGTGGGGACGAGAAGCACAGGGTCTCTCTCTCTCAGGAGTCCTGGAGAGAAATGAGAAAAAGCCACTGTGGAGGAAGCAAGCCAGGGAATCCAGAAAAGTGGGACCACTTTTCCTCTTCGGAGCCCCATCAAGACAAGGGACTTTGATCTTAGTGCCCAGTCTGAAAAGAAGGGCTTGTCGCTAGGGAGGGGTTGGGGGCTGGTTTCTAACACCCTGGCTTATTTCCAGGTCAAGAATTAGGGATAAAAATATACAGATGCTCCTCAAATTACAATGGGGTTAGGTCCTGATAAAGCCATCATCAATGTAAAATATTATAAGTCAAAAATTCATTGAGTACCCCAATAAACCCATCATAAAGTCAAAAAATTTTAAGTTGAACCATGGTAAGTAGGGGACAGTCTGTACCACAGAGGTAGGAGTTGCAGGAGAGGTAGGAGAGAACTGAGAAACCACAATGAAGGCCCTGAGCCCCAGTCCAAAGGGGTGGCTTCATCTCTCCCGGTCCCCCTGGCCTACCCTGAGCTTAGGCTGACATCCTAGGAGGCGGGGGAGTGGGAAGGAACAGGACAATTAAATAAGATACCATTTATTTTTTAAAAAATTAAAAAATAATGCCGACATTTTATCTGTCCCCAGCCTCCCACCCACCTCCCTGGGTGGGGCTCCCCCTCCTTCCCTGGTGATCCTGTGTAATTGAGAGAAAACAATTGGCTTAGTCAGGCACAGGAGAAGGGGACGTAGACCAGGGAGAGATGAAGATGCTATAGCGACTTAACCCTATGTCAGGGCAAACCCAAGCACGTGGATATAAAAACATTCGTATAAAAAGAGGGATAGGGCATGCCACATAGTCCTGAGGGCAAATTGCTCTCTGGTGCCCAAAGACCCATGTCCCCCAGAGAGAAAGCCTGATAAAAAATGAGGAAGCAAAAGGTGAGAGATTCAGGGAGGGAGAGAACTCAAGAGGGCCGGAGGAAGGGGCTTGACAGCGTGGGAGCTCCCCCTGTGTTTGTAAGTCAGGGGTACCCCCAATTCCAGCCCTGCCACTTTTCCTCTCAAGCCTACCAGGCCCTGGACATGGGCATCTAGTGACAGCAGCTCTAAAGGTCTCTGCCCAGGGGCCCACTGGCCTGAGGTGGTCCAAAAGCCTCAGCAGGTGACAAGGCTTGTCCCCACAGCTTTTGGGGGAGGATCCTGGGAGAGAGAGACAGAGACAAACAGGTGGAGGGCGGTGGGCTGAGTCCAGTGGTCAGGAGGCGGCAATGGCTGTGCCACCACCCAGCTTTACAATCATCTGCTGGCAGTCATTGCAGGAGCGCCGGTCGCCCACCTTCTCCAGGGTACGGGCCGCCTCGGCCAGCAGCACAGCCCGCTGGCCCGGGGAGGAAAGGAAGGAGAGGGGAAGGTGGCGGCAAGCCAGCAGGATGGCAGTGGCCCGTTCTCGCTGGCCGGGACAGGAATCCACCTCTCCTGTGGGAAGGATGAGATACATGATGGAACTGAAAACCTGTGATGAGACTAGTGCTTTTCTGGGGGTATGACCTTGCCTCATGTACTTAACCTCATATCCATCACTAGAGAAGGGCTCTGTTGCCCTCTCTAGTTCACAGAGAAGTGAACCTGGAAGCATCCCAAGGCTAGTCTGCAGTCTGGCTCCAGAGCCCTGCTTTTACCCTGTGCTGTTACTCGGGCCACCTCCAGCCCTCCCTCCTGGATCATAGCTGGGTCCTCCAGAACTAATGCCTATGCCATGCCCACAGGCCACCTCAGGCTTCTTTCATTCCCAGGGAGGCAAGAGGTGTGGGGCACTCACCATGCTTGGTGCTCTGGGGGGTGCGCCGCCGCAGGCTGTGCTCCAGTAGCTGATGAGTACGGGTGGGGCTGGCTCCTGCCATTAGGCGCACGGTGGCTTCGTGCAAGAACACCTGGGGAAGTACAGGGGGGACATCAGTCAAGCCTCAGGTCTCAGTGTGTGTCTCCCTGAACTACCTCATTTGCCATGTGATGGTGGCTCCCTCTTCTGCACACTACCCTACCTTGCTCACCCCTGGAAAGCAGCCTTAGTTGTCCCTCACTGTGACCCTGAGCCACACCAGGGACCTGGATGAGCAGCAGGAATGGGAACCAACCACAGGCCAGCTGGTAGTGACAGGAAGAAGCAAGAAGACAGATGAGAAAGAGGCCAAGGGCCCCCTTTTCTGCACTGTGACAAGGAGAGCCCTGACATACCCTCTGGGGCTGGAAGACAAGCAGCCTGATGAAACCTCAAGAACCTGTCCCAGAGGCTACCTCCAATTTGACAAAAGGCGGCGGGGGAGGACAGAGAGGTGAGGGGGACGGCTGGGCTGGTACTGAAGAATTGCTCAGTGCCCTATTTCCTTGTGTTTCTTCAGATAGTACAGAGTTCAGAGGTTTGCAGGCCAAAGCCTGCAGCTCTAGGGTAAGTAAAGAGCCACTGGTGGGTGGAGGGCAAGGCCCAGGTCTCTCATTCTTAAAATGTTAGGCTCTTTTACATCTTAGTATCTTAGGCTTCAGGGGGGTCTGCAGTGCTGCCACAGATGGCTCCAGCAGAGGAGAGGCAAGATGAGGACAGGCCAGCACAAGTTGCAGCTCTTTGGTCAGCTGCAATGTAGGTCTGGCCAGAATAGGTTCCATGAGGCAGGGGACTGCCTCAAACCTTGGGGCACACTTCTTCTTTCCCATAGTAAGGAGTATTCCCCAAAGATTTTATACATATAAAAGGGTTGTGTTTATTTTTATACATATAAAAGGCCAGCCAAGTACATCTCTGCTTTTCACATCACATGGCTAAATACTTCCCAGGCAGCCCTGTGTATTTGTTTATATGTGTGTGTTTTTTTTTTTTTGAGATAAGAGTCTCATTATTTCGCCCTTGGCAGAGTACCATGGCGTCACAGCTCACAGCAACCTCAAACTCCTGGGCTCAAGAGATTCTCTTGTCTCAGCCTCCCAAGTAGCTGGGAACACAGGCACCCACCACAACGCCTAACTATTTTTTATTGCAATTGTCATTGCTGTTTGGCAGGCCCGGGCCAGATTCGAACCAGCCAGCTCTGGTGTATGTTGCTGGTGCCCTAGTCACTGAGCCACAGGTGCCGAACCAACAATTCTCTTGCCTTGCCTCCAGCTATTTTTTTGTTGTAATTGTCATTGTTGTTTGAACCCACCAGCCCTGGTTTATGTGGCTGCTGCACCAGCCACTGAGCTACAGGTACTGAACCATATGGGTGTATTTTTTAAGGCTAGTCAAGTAAACTAGTGGGGGTCGAGAAGCAACAAAGGAATCTATAACTGGTTGAGATACTGTAAACACCACTGCACTCGGGTCAGTCTGCATTTTGTCTGCTGTGTCTGTCTGTCTTGCCCTGATGCACACAATGGCCACATTGTGACCCTATGAGGGTCCCACAGCACCTTAGGTGAGGGACATAGGGGACAAATGCCAATCTTCATGGCAGTGACCTCTGAGGCTTTTGTGCCCTTCCCACAAAGCCTATTCCCCTCACTGACACTTCTATCTCCTCAAACTGTCAGAAAGTGATTCAGGTAAAATGCATTGAGTACATTACTCTAATTAGCAATAAAAATAAAAAATGAAATGACTTGAGTCTAGTCATACAACTATCCTCAGAGACTTATTTCAGATCCTATGGCCATTGCCACAGGGATGTCAAGTAGAAAATGTCAGCTGGTAGAACCTAAGGCTCCAGGGGCTCAGAGAAAGTTTCCCTTTAAATGGGGTTCTGGGAGATCCTTTACTCTGCCAACTGGTTATGGAAATCAGAGTGGAGCCCTGGACAGGGTAGCAGCCCAGCTTGCTGCCACTGCCTCAGAGCCCTCCCACCCAGCATCTGACCAAAGAGCTGCAACTTGTGCTGGCCTGTCCTCAGTGGGCAGAGCATGGACTGTTCCCCACTGCACTTTAGGGCCAGGCACACAGCAAGTCCTCAACCAACATGTGCTCAACATGGGCACATGATGTCAGGCCTAAGCAAGAATGTTACAGGTCACTGGCTGACCTGAAAGGCACCTCCGCAACCACATGTTGGTACCTATGCTGGGTTCTGGGGATCTGGCCCTACAGACCCTGATCTGTCCTCCCCACCAGGCATCTGGCCCTCACCTTGCGGTAAGCTGGGCGGAAGCTGTGCGCCAGCCTGCGAAGACTGCCCAGGTCCCGCTGGAAGCCAGCTAGCTCGGCGCCCGATGCGTGGTAGGTCTCACCCAGGGCCTGGCTGGTGCCTGCCTGCTTTTGCCAGAGTGTTGTCCGCAGTGACAGTAGCAGGTCACAGGTCAGCAACTGGACTACCTGTGGGGTGAACCACAAGGGAGGAGACAGATGACTGGCCTATCCCTTAGGCAGGGATCCAGCATCTACCAGGCCCTCCCCTAGCCAAACATTCAGCAGTTGAGGGGTAAGTGGAGAGCCCCAGTCTGGAAAATACTCTACAAGGAATGAGAAAACAGCAGAAGGAATAATCCTCTTTCCACTGTCCTAGAAGTGGGAGATTTGTTTCCCTTGTTCTGAAATGAGAAAGTAAGAGCCTCTGACAGGACTAGTAGCTTGTGTTGACACAGCACAGGAAGGTGGCAGTGGCAGGAATAAAAAAAAACCTGTGGGTCTGAAGGTGCAAGTTCTTCCAGCTCATGGGAGCCTCGCCATGGCTGGCCTCAAGGTTGAGATACCTACAAGATACCCCAAGGGAAAGCCTGAAGTGGCAGCATGGCCTAGAGAAGCAAGGCGGGAGGACAAGAAGGTAGAGAAGCGGAGTGGTTCAGTGAGAGGTATCTGACTGACCTGGGTTCAATCTTGGCTTTGCCACTTATAGTACTTAATCTCTCTGACCCTTTGTTTCCTCATCCAAAAAAAAAAAAAAATGGAAATGGCACTACATTTCCCTGGCTGTTATGAGTGTCATATGAGAGAGCACTACATGTGGGTACAATGCCACACAAGTGTGGGCCACATATACTCCCTACCAATTACCCATGATGCTGGGTTGCTTGCCTGGCTTGTGATGGTGCCAGGTGGAACAGTGAGGAGCACTGAGTCCTTCTTAGGATGGAATATGAGCAGCCCCCCAGCTCAGATGGACTCCCAGGCTGCTCTTCACCTCACCCAGCTCTGGCTCTGCTTTCGCCCAAGGCATTGGGCCTGGAGAGTCAAGGTGCTATCCAGACCCTGCCATGTGCTGCACGAGGCCCTGACCCTTAGCCATGCAGTCTTCTGGCTGCTGTCAGCCTCAAGCGGATGTGGGTGGAGATCCCTGGCACTTCTCAGATGCGAGTGCTGGATGGAGGAACACCTTCAGGGAACCAGAGCAGCAGGCCCATGGCTGGATCCTGTCCTCTGAGAGCCACCGGGCGATAGGATTTTCTAGGTTCATTCTCCTACCACAGAGGGGCTTTTCTAGGTTCATTCTCCTACCACAATCTAGGCACCCTAGCCCCAAGGGTGTCTGCAAGCCTCTCATTCCACAAACTTAGCCTACACTGTTTGATCCTCTCATGAAGACGAACACTATAAGAGACCAATAGAAAGCTCAACAAAGAGTTTAAACTGAGATGTGACCCCCTACTCCCCCGCCGCCCCACCTTTAGTCTTGGCAGTCCAGGGGTCTTGGGCTCTTTCTGCACATTGCCTTGTCTGTAGGGGCTGACACACTTGTCCTAGATTCACCCCAGTGCCCAGGCCCCAAAAATCTCTTGCTTAGTGTCCACTGAGCTGGCTGAAACCTAACCACAATGCGCGGCTCAGAGTGTAACCCTCCAGGACAGTCCTCATCCTTCTCTAGTGTTAAGCCACACATTCCACAGAAGAATAGTGATGCTCCACTTCCAGCTGTGTGCCCTCCCCCTTTTCCCAGGATGGCTGTGCCTTGGGACCCAACAGCGGCAGAAATGCCCTCCAAAAGGACCTCCTCCTGAATAATGGGGTCTTGGGGTAAGGGGATGTTGGGAAGTCACGAGGGCTGGGCAGGCCTCCATGATGCACTGTGGAAACACTGCATGGGTACTGCAAGAACATGCAATGCAACTACAATGCACCATAGCTGCCCGCCAGGAGGTGGCTGGCTGGCTGTGGAGGTGCCCAGGGCAGTCAGCTGGCTCTGTGTATGTGACCGAGGGGGCAGGGGTCCGCTCAAAGGCTGGCCTGAAGAGGACGGGGGACTCTGGCCAGCTGTGGTTCACTTGGGCTGACAGAAGCTGTGGACCAGAAGGATCTAGGATTCTGGGGGCCCAAGAAAGTTACAGGCAGAAACAGGTTTGCCTCAGAGAGCAAAAAAGAAGTCTAACTAGGGTAACAAGCCACATTTTTTTGGATAGGTGGCTGTTAACTTGTTTTCTCTGTCTCTCAGACAGGCTCATACACCAGGTCCACTTGAGGTGGGAGGAGCTGTTCTCACAGACCAGAGCTGAGTACCTTCTAGAGGGGCCAGCTAAGTCCTGACTCACGTGGTTGAGGGTGGGGTCAGAGGTGGCCCCACTGACGTTGAGGCTGCTCCAGAGGTGGCCGCTGGCCCTCTCACAATGGCAGAAGGCACTCTGTTGCCCATCTGCTTTCCCATAGAGTGAGGCGTGCATGGCTCTGCAGGCATGGAGGACAGCCTTCACCAGGGGGCTCCTGTAGCAGTGACAGGGAGGTTGTAGGCAGGTCAGTGTGTGTTACCTGGGTAACAGGTGGAGGGGCCCAAGCCAGTAACTGCTACATCCCACACTGCTGTGACAGGTGGGTCTCTGGGGTACAAACCTGACGTGATGGTTTCAGGTCCCAGTCCCAGATCTGAAATGCCAGCTGAGCCAGGGTCGGCTCCCCACCCACTCCCTGACACCTCTTCATTTAATAACCGATGGAATCAGAAAACCAGGCAAAACCACCAGAACTGCCATTAAAAATCCATTCAAAATGGTCATTCCAACATCTGTGCCTCAGTTCCTTGTCTTTAAAGTGGCCATAATATTGCTGGCTACTACCTGTGGTGACATAGGGTGTTGGCCCTATTTTTGGTACCTGTTCTCTAAGGGATAAGCCACTTCCCTGTATGTCCAGTGTTTAACTCTCCGGAGAAACTTAGCTTCTTTTTGTAGAACACATTGGGGAACAGGGGGAGGTTGGGGTTGGAGGAGGGTTCCTATAGCATCACTGTCCTACAGGGCAAAGGGACCCAGGAGTACATAAATCCAGGGGGTGGCAATGCCTGCTGAGGCATTTTAGCTGTCTGCTGCAGGTCTGCTGCTCAGAAGTAAGATGACTTCTTGGCTTGGCTTCATACCTGCCAAGCCTCAGTGTTCTCAGGGGAGGGGACACACATGCACAGGTGGATGCTAATACAGGGCTGGTGCAGCATGTACTAATGGGGGGCTTAAAAATGGGGTTACTTAATGAAATCAGGGTGCTAAGTCAACTTTAGTGAACATGGTTTCAAAACTACATAATCACTTTTCTCAGCTGCTTTCTGTTATCCTGGTTAAAATTCTGTGATGGGAAATACTATAGGCTTGGCTCTAAGGGTAGGACCTTGTGGAGCT
Source organism: Perodicticus potto (assembly GCA_963574655.1). Lineage (NCBI taxonomy): Eukaryota > Metazoa > Chordata > Mammalia > Primates > Lorisidae > Perodicticus > Perodicticus potto. Next base: position 48,567 of record CAUYRH010182610.1, read on the forward strand.
TTTCTGCTGTTCATACAATTTCTCTCAGGAACACTTAAATCCCATTAGAAATAGCCAGGGCATTAGCAGGCAAGGCTGCCCATCACTAAGGTCTAAATGCTTGCAAGACAGACACGAATATCCCAAGAAGAATGCCAAAAGCTCTCTGGTTATGCCATGCACTCAAGACTATTTCAGTTATAGGATAAGGGTACCAGAGTTGATGGTGGGGGCTAAGAGGGTAGCTGGAAACTGAATAAAATGCTGGCACATAGGAACAGAATCCTCTGGTCCACATAAACTTTAGGGCAAACACAGGCCTCCCTCCTCATTGACCATGAGGCACCAGTACACTGCTGGCCTATACCATGAAGCTTTGGAAGGTGATGGGAGCCATAAAGCTGTCTATCTCTCCTTTTTAGCCTGTGGTGCCACAAAGGCACACATCAAAGAGGTCCTGGAGGCTGGCCTGACTGTGGTGCTGTGCAGAGAAGGACACTTACACAGAGGACATGGTTGGCCCAGTTTGAGATCTCATGGTGCCCTCATCTCCCTTTTCTGGCTCCCCATCTGTCATGCAGTCCTGATCCTTCACCCCAAACCAGTTGCTGATGCTGAATCTCTCCCACTAAGTCAGATGAGATTCCCCTGGAAAAGAAGCCACAGAATGGCCAAGGAGGCTTACGCACTCTGTCACTTCCAGGGCATTGGGGACACGCTCTACTTTGGTAAAATTAGAGCGCACAGCTGCGTCGTCTCCCTGGAGCCAGCTGATGGCGACGGTGATTGCGGACGTCCACCACCGACAGATGACATCTGGACCTGGAGGGGAATAGCACCAAACACACTCTAGCACCCAAAGACAACAAACTGTTTCTGGTGGGAGTATCAGCCAGCGCAATCTTTTGGAAAGTGTCTGACAATATGTATCAAGAGCCTTAAAAATGTTTATTCTTACTAATCTGAGCTAGGCTGACGCCACTACCCTAGCACTCTACCCAGGACAGAAGAGTGAGATTCTGTCTCAAAAGAAAAAAAAAGTAAAACATTAGATACGACCTAAATGTCTGACAGCTATAAAGAATGGTGTCTTCAAGTATCTATAAACAGGCTCATGTTAGAATATTTAAAGTCTTTTCCTCTCTCAGATTTAGCTTTTTTCAACTGAAAAATGATGATACTAGTGACCTCACAAAACAGTGGGAATGGTCATGTAAGAAAAAAGGCGTGAGAGCATGTATTTTTCTTTCTGTTTTGGGGGGTCCAGGGAACAGACATCAGGCAAGAAAGAATGTGATTTTCTAAACTCTAAAACAGAAAAGAGGCTCAGCACCTGGAGCTCAGTGAATAGTGCGCCGGCCATGTACTCCGATGCTGGCGGGCTTGAGCCTGGCCGGGGCCTGCTAAAACAATGACAACTGCAACCAAGAAACAGCTGGGTGTTGCGGCAAGAGAATCACTTAAGTCTAAGAGTCTGAGGTTGCTGCGAGCTGTGATGCCACAGCACTCTACCCAGGGCGACACAGTGAGACTCTGTCTCAAAAAAAAATAAAAATAAAAATAAAAACAATAAAATAAAATACACAAGAGAGGCTATAAGGTTAGTGGTCATGATGGCAGTGGCTATGTTTCTGGGATATTTCCCTTACGAGGGAGAGTGGCCAAAGGTAGCTTGGCCTCCCCACCTTCCCCAATGGCCTCCGAAGCCTGAGAATTGGCAGCTGATGTGCTACTACTCTGATGGCAGTTTACGGACAGGTGTTAATTCAGCCAGGGGTTACACCATGAAGCCCAAGGCAATGGGGAAGTGGTAGAGAGGCCCAGATTGAAGTCTCTTCAGCAGAGTGTAAGGACTAAGAATAGCACCAGAGCCCACTGTATAGCTGAGAGGTGAGTTCCCACCAGCCCTGGTGCCTGCTCTTCTGGGCATTTGGGAAGTGTCCTGACCTGGCCCACATAGCCAGGGCCTGAAGAAGATGTTAACTCACTCTTTGTCCCATTTATCTGAGAACCATCATTTCCTGTCTCCAGAATGCTGCCCAGGATGGGGTAACGTGAGGGGGCTGCAGATGTGAACTTGGGATCCAGAGAAGATGCCTGAGCACATACTCATACAACACCGGAGTTTGGGAGCAAAAGAGCTGTGAAAGATTGACCTCAGTACCCCTGAGGCTATGGCTTACCCAGGGCTGACTTGAGCACGGAACTACTGGAGAGTGGTGGGGTCACAATCCCCACAGAGTCCACAAAGGAATGAAGTAATTTCAGGTATTCTAGAGCACTGGAGAATTCACTAGAAAGAAAGTTTCCTGAACATCAAAACATATACGAGGACCACACTCATGGTTTGGCTGTTCAGCCCTCTAAGACCCAAAGGCCATTTCTGCTCCCCTCTCCCCCATTACCCTAGGCACATTTTACACCTTTCCCTGTACTGTCTGGGAGGGCAGCAGGGCTGGCCTGGGGACTTTACCAACTCTCTTCTTCATGGTCTCCAGCCTTCTTCTTGACCTGAGGTTTGACCAAGGACTCCACAGCTCTCTCCAGAAGGTTTTTGCAGAAGGCCTGGTGGACTTGGGCAATGGGGTCAGCTGAAAAAGGAGATGTATTAAATGGGTTTTATTTAGGGGCCCATTTTGGTCTTTGTCAATAACAGAGAATGGGGAGAGGAACGCAAGAAATAGCTATGCCCTGCACCTGGGAATTGGATTCCCCTTCTCAGGCAAACCCAGAATGACCACGCTGAATAGCTAGAGGCAGGGAAGGGTGACCAACCCACAGTGAGGGGCATAGACTGTGTAGTTCTGGATTTGCTGGGGGTGGGTGGGTGGGTAGAACAGGAGTGTGCTGTGTCTCTCAGTACAGTGCTCAGTACTTCATTCAAGGTTGGGAACTATAACGTGGAACCTGGTCAAAAAACAGAAAATGGAAAAGCGGACAGCCATCTCAAGTCTCAGAGGCTGTCTCTTCTCCCTGTGGCTTAGGAGAACAACTAGCCCAAGAGAAAAAGGTGGTGGCTGCTGCCATGCTCATGACAATGAAGAATCTGCTCCTGTTTTTCTAGAGCCTTGTCATGGAATCTGTGATCAGCAATGACCTGGATGAGCTGATTAAACCAGGGACAATAGCTAACTTTTTCTTTTTTTTTTTTTCTTTAGAGACATCACCGCGCCTGGCTATTTTTCTGTTTTTTTTTTTTTTTGCAGTTCGGCCGAAGCCCGGTTTGAACCCGCCACCTTCGGTATATGGGGCTAGCACCCTACTCAATGAGCCACAGGCGCTGCCGACAATAGCTAACTTTCACCAACAGATTCCCTTACTGGGTAGTACAAATCATGGCAGCACCAGCCTTTTCTCTCCCCTCATATGTGGCAGACACGTGGATCTTGATCTGATGATGATGAGAAACACCTAGAATATACACTGGGTGAAAAGGCTTAGAGCCAGAGACTGCAAGAGGTGAAAATGCCAGCAGGAAGCCTGTATTTAGCCAGCAAGGGTGGGATGGGAAGTTTAGGACTGCTTTTGCTTTCACCTTTTACTTTTTTGGTGTGGGACACAATTCTCATATTGAGCAATAAAGTTATTATTTAAAAAACAAAAGGACAGCAGACCTCCCCACATTTAACACACATCCCCGGACCTGCAGAACCTTACTCTCCCCAGAGAATCTCAATTGAAGGGGTGGGGGTGGAGGGCAAGCATAGCAGAAAGCAGAAAGCCACAGAACGCACAAGGTCTAAGTCAATCTTGACAGGCCTACATGCTTCAAGGCCTGGCGAGTCGACTCCAATCACTGTCAACTGCCAGGGACAGAAAGCCAGCACCTCCTTCCAATGCCTAGAGCCCCATCCCTGTCACCACGCTGAGCACTTGATGACCGCCTGACATCTATTGTTCCCTAACTGCTCCACACGTCTGTCTGCTCTCCCAGTGGGGCAGGAAGACCGGGGGCCAGGGAACAGCAACTGCCACATATCCTTTGTGTGGCTCCAAAGGGCCAGGACAAGGCTGGAAGACAGTTGTTGCTTGAATGCCAGAGAAAGCAGAGCCCACCCCAGTTGCCAACAGTCTCTGATCAGGTTTGTGACCTTAGGCAAGTTACTCAACCTTCCTGAGCCTCACTTAAAACAAACAGGCCTTTTTTTTTTTTTTTTTTTTGCTTTTTTGCAGTGTTTGGCCAGGGCTGGGTTTGAACCCGCCACCTCTGGCATATGGTGCTGGCGCCCTACTCCTTTGAGCCACAGGTGCCGCCCCCTTTTTTTTTGAGACAGAGCCTTAAGCTGTCACCCTGGATAGAGTGCTGTGGCATTCAGCTCACAGCAAACTCCAATTCCTGGGCTCAAGCGAGTCTCCTGCCTCCGCCTCCCAAGTAGCTAGGACTACAGGCGCCCGCCACAACGCCCGGCCATTTTTTTGGTTGCAGCCATCATTGTTGTTTGGCGGGCCCGGGCTGGATTCAAACCCGCCAGCTCAGGCGTATGTGGCTTGCGCCTTAGCCCATTAAACCACAGGCGCCGAGCCCCGGCATTTTTTGGTTGCAGCCGTCATTGTTGTTTGGCGGGCCCGGGCTGGATTTGAACCCGCTAGCTCAGGTGTACGTGGCTGGCGCCTTCGCCTGTTGAGCCACACGCACTGAGCCACACTTAAAACAAACAAATGGATCAAGTAAGACTGAGATAATCTGCATCGCCACACGTCATAATCCTGTCATGGTGGCTCTCATGGCTTTCTCCAACTCTGGCGTGAGAGTGTTCTCACCTGGGTTCCTCTGGGCACAGTACAGACTCTCCTTGGCAGCTGACTTCACAGACCAGCTCCGCTCCATGAAAAACTTCTGGCCCAGAGGGTGGCAGAGCCAGCGTAGGGAGTCAGGGACAGCACTGCGCTCGGAGCCACACAGGCTCTGGGCTCGACTGAGGAAGTAGCTCTGTGGAAGGACAAGGACCAGGGGTAACACCAAGGTAGAATGCTGGCTGCAGCCACTGTGGGACCATCAGAAAGCACTGTGGTGGAAGACAGCTTGGGGGGAGATTGGGAGAGATCAGAGGAGGGTCAGGACCCACATGTGCGCCTGGAAGTAAATCCTGTCACTGAAACCAAGGCAAGTGTTCTAGAAGTGCCTGCCAAGCTTGGTAACTAGGTCCAAAGCCTAACAGGAGCGGAGGGAGCAGCCACAGGGTACGTGAGGGCAGGGGGTGGGGAGCTCTGCTTGTCCTGCTGGGGCTGCTGATCCCTACTGGTATCTGGTTCTCACCCTACAGATGTTCTACAGCCTGTAGAGGCGAGCAGGGCAGAGGGACAGTTTGCCAAGGAGAGGCCTCAGAGGCCACCCAGTGCTGCACTGCACCTTCAGCCCCGTGAGTGCCAAGCAAGGCAGCCCGTTGGCTCCTGGGACTTGTGCTCACCTGTCATTTTAATTATATATCTTTTGGAGTATTTTTAGGTAGAACTGTATTCTGCTTTGACTAATTTTTCACTTCTTTTACATTTGGGGATAAAGAGTGTAAAACAGTGCGCAGTACCTAGCAAATGGCCAGGATTAAATCAGATAGTCCTGGAAAAAAGGGCAGCTGGGGCTTGCTCAGGTCCCACACAGGCATGTGTGTGCACATGTGAGTGTGACACCCTCTCCACAAAACTGGACCTGCAAAGGCAGCCTCCTAAAGAAACCCACACACCACCTCTACATGAGCCTCCAACGTAAACACCAGCCTGCAAGGAAAGGCCAAGAGGAGCTTTGCAAGCCTCTTTGCTGGGCAAATTTAGAGCCAGTGTCCCAGTCTCCAGGCCAGGTCCCTTCTCCAATCTATATGATGACTCAAAATAGGCTGATGTAAATAAGGAGCTGAGCAGCGAAGGACAGGAGGGAGGGAAAAACACAGACATCACAGGGAGCCCCGAGGACAGGCTGCTGGGTTGAAGCCTGTGGACTTCATTCAACCTTCACACTTCAGCCCCTGCCTCTGCAATGAGTGTAGCTGTTTCACGGTCAGGTTCAGTCTGATGGTTCTGACCTTTACTGGGCTCAAAGTAGCCATCAGCTAATATAGCAGCTTCAGAAGACTTGAATGCCAGGGTTAGAAATAGCACTGTCAAAGCAACTCTCAAGGACACAGACAGGGGAGACTATTCTCACCAGAAGAACCTAGAGGTAACTGCCTGAATCTGAGAGGAAACAACCTGCCCCAAGTGCTCTACAGATACACACTAACACTCTCGTGGCGGCTTATGGAACAAGGTGTGGCATTCACTTCAGTTTCTAATCACAGGGCCAGTGACACTAACAGTCTTTCCTCCATTTTGCTGACCAGCCTTGAACAAAGGAGACTGGAGAACCGGTGTAGAGCAGCCCCATGACCTTCTGCTGACCCTCTACATAGACAAACCTGAGCTAGTAACTGTAGTGGTAGAAGAATAGTAACTGAGGAGCCAGAGACTCGGGGTAGAGTGGCAGTGTGATTCCAGGGCTTCTTTGAATCCCCAAATTTTCTAACACTTGACTCCAACTCTCCAAGAACAGTTTGCTCCACATGCCTTATCAGCAAGGGAGCCGGGTGGTTGCTCCGGGGAAAACCGAAGACCAACTGGTTCCTCAGAAGGGCCCAAATGTCACAAACAGAAGCAGAAACAAAGCCTAGCAAAGGTCATGTGGGAAGAGGAGCCCAGACAGGCCAGTCAGGAAATCATTAAGTTAAAACACATTTTTCTTTTTTTTTGGAGACAGAGTCTCACTCTGTTGCCCAGGCTAGAATGCTATGGTGTCAGCCTAGCTCACAGCAACCACAAGCTCCTGGGTTCAAGCAATCCTCCTGCCTCAGCCTCCCAAGTAGTTGGGACTGTAGGTGCCTGCAACAATGCCCAGCTAATTTTTTTATATTTTTATTTTTATTTACTTATTTATTTTTGAGACAGATATTTCACTATGTCATCCTCGGTAGAGTGCCGTTCACAGCAACCTCAAGCTCTTGGACTTAAGTGATTCTCTTGCCTTAGCCTCCCAAGTAGCTGGGACTACAGGCACCAGCCACAACGCCCAGCTGTTTTCTTGCTGTAGTTGTCATTGTTGTTTAGCAGGCCTGGGCAGGGTTTGAACCTACCAGTCCTGGTGCACCCTAACCGCTGAGCTATGGACGCCAAGCCTAATTTTTTATATTTTTAGTAGAGACAGGGCAGGCTGGTCTTGAACTCCTCAGCTCAAGGGATCCTCCCACACTGGCCTCCTAGAGTGCTAGCATTAAAGGTGTGAGTCATCGCACCAGGCTTATTTTTAATTTCTTTTTTTCTGATTTTAAGAGAGTTTCACTTTGTCGTCCTTGGTAGAGTGCCATGGTGTTCCAGCTCACAGCAGCCTCCAGCTCCTGGGCTCAAGCAATTCTCTTGCCTCAGCCTCCCAAGTAGTTGGGACTATAGGTGCCTGCCACAACGCCTGGCTGTTTTTAGCGGCGGGGTCTCGTTCTGGCTCAGGCTGGTCTCGTAACCTTGAGTTCAGGCAATCCACCTGCCTCAGCCTCCCAGAGTGCTAAGATTACAGGCATGAGCCACCACGCCTGGCTTTTAAATAAATCACCAAATTCAAGGCTGCTTCTTCTTCCTTTTTAAAAAAGTACTGTCTGTGTCTCTTAATCTATCTCCTCCTGAGAGAAGCAAAAGAGGCAGTTATGTTAGAGAAGACAGTTCTCCTTTTTCCATCTTACTAAATATGCAAATTTGGCAATACTATTCAAGTTTCAAATATTTATATCCTTTGCCACAGCATCACCAGCTCTAGGGAGTTAGTCTGAGGAAGCACTTGTAGAAGTGTGTGAAGACAACGTAGATAAATGCTCCCTGCAGTACTGCTTGTCACAGCTAATACCAGAAACAACTCAAATGTCCATCAGTAGCAATAAATACCTCTGTTTTTACCATTAGGTTGAAAAAAGCAAGTGGCAATCAGTGCTTAGGGTATAATCACATTGAATATGTTATAATGTATATGTATTAGTATGTATAGGAAAAAAGCTCTGAGGAAATACACAATGAAAGTTTACTGCTTGGGGCTGGCTGCAGAAGCTCACGCCTGTAATCCTAGCAATCTGAGAGGCCAAGGTGGGTGGATTGCCTGAGCTCACAGGTTTGAGACCAGCCTGAGCCAGAGTCAGACCTTGTCTCTAAAAAGTAGCCGGGCATTGTGGGCGGGCACCTGTAGTTACAGCTACTTGGGAGGCTGAGGCAAGGAGATCACCTGAAACTAAAAGTTTGAGGTTGCTGTGAGCTGTGATGCCACAGAACTCAACTGAGGGCTACAAAGTGAGACTCTGTCTCGAAAAAAAGAAAAAAGAAAAAGTTCATTGCTTGCTCGGCATACCAAGCATTTTCTGGCTGAAGGGGCATGTGGTGGGCGGCAATTTAAGGCTACCATTTTCCTGTCCTCAGCTGCCATACATGCCTTCCTCAAATGGGCTGAGTCCCTTTTAAAGGGCAGTTGTGTCTTAGCAATAAGGACAAATGAAACTCTACTGGGGCTTTGGGATGAAAAGATGATCTTAAAATTAGGGTGGCGCCTGTGGCTCAGGGGAGTGGGGCGCTGGCCCCATATGCTGGAGGTGGTGGGTTCAAACCCAGCCCGGGCCAAAAACTGCAAAAAAAAAAAAAAAAAATATGATCATAAAATTAATATGGGAAGGTAAGAGAACAAAAAATAGTCCCTAAAACTGGAGGACTGACACATCAAGACATCATAACAGAACACACAGCCAACAGGGTTGTATGGTGGAGGTGCAGAGAACAGACTAGAATTCGGAAGCAGAGCCAACACACAGAGAGATGTGATTTTTTTTTTTTTTTGAGACAAAGCCTCAAGCTGTTACCCTGGATAGAGTGCTGTGGCATCATAGCTCACAGCAACCTCCAATTCCTGGGCTCAAGCGAGTCTCTTGCCTCTGCCTCCGGAGTAGCTGGGACTACAGACGCCCGCCACAACGCCCGGCCATTTTTTGGGTGCAGCCGTCATTGTTGTTTGGCAGGCCCGGGCTGGATTCAAACCCGCCAGTTCAGGTGTACGTGGCTGGTGCCTTAGCCTGTTGAGCCACAGGCGCTGAGCCCAGAGATGTGATTTATTTAAAAAGGTACCACTCAGTGCAGTGGGGAAAGGACAGGTTTCTTTTTTTTCCCCCCTAAATAACAGGTCTGGGTCAAACAGACATCTATTTAAAAAAAAAAAAAAAAAGAAAATGGACCTTGGGCCGCACCTGTGGCTCAGTGGGCAGGGCGCTGGCCCCATATACTGAGGGTAGTGGGTTCAAGCCTGGCCCCGGCCAAACTGTAACAACAACAACAAAAAATAGTGGGGGGTGGCACCTGTGGCTCAGTGGGTAGGGTGCCAGCCCCATATACCGAGGGTGACGGGTTCAAACCCGGCCCCGGCTAAACTGCAACAGAAAAACAGCCAGGCGTTGTGGCGGGTGCCTGTAGTCCCAGCTACTGAGGTGGAGGCAAGAGAATCGCCTAAGCCAGGAGTTGGAGATTGCTATGAGCTGTGTGACGCCATGGCACTCTACTGAGGGCAATAAAGTGAGACTCTGTCTCTACAAAAAAAAAAAAAGGACCTTTTGTACCCCTGACCTCTCAACTCATACAAAAATCAGTTTCAGGGGGATTAGGTATCTGTGTATGAAGAATGTAAAATAAAGCTTCTAGAAGACGACATAGGAGAATATCTTCATTATTTTGAGGTATGGCAAAGCTTTACTGAATAGGACATAATATCTGACTATAAAGGAAAAGTCTAATCTAGATTTTGGGTGGTGCCTGTGGTTCAGTGGAGCAGGGCACTGGCCCCATATACTGAGGGTGGAGGGTTCAAACCCAGCTTTAGCCAAACTGCAAACAAACAAACAAAAAAAATAGCTGGGCATTGTGGTGGGTGCCTGTAGTCCCAGCTACTTAGGATGCTGAGACAAGAGAATTGCCTAAGCTCAGGTGTTAGAGGTTGCTGTGAGATGTGACGCCACAGCACTCTACAAAGGGTGACAAAGTGAGATCCTGTCTCTAAAAAAAAATTAAAAAAAAAAAATCTAGATTTTGGTAAAGTAAGAACCTGTGCTATCAATAGATACCATTAAGAGAAAGAATAGGCTTGGTGCCCATAGCTCAGTGAGTAGGGCACCAGCCACATAAACCGAGGGCCCAAGCCTGCTAAACACAATGACAACTGCAACCAAAAAATAGCCAGGCGTTGTGGCGGGCACCTGTAGTCCCAGATACTTGGGAGGCAGAGGCAAGAGAATCGCTTAAGCCCAAGAGTTTGAGGTTAATGTGAGCTGTGATGCCATAGCACTCTACTGAGGGTGACAATGAGACAAAAAAAAAAAAAAAGAGAGAGAGAGAGAAAGAATAGGCAAGCCACAGAGTGGAAGGTATCTGAAAAGCATGTATCTAACAAAGGATTAGATCCAGGACAAAAAACTCCTCTAGTCAATGAGAAGACAGATATCCCAAATAAGAAGTAAGAGTTGAATAGGGTTCTACAAGAGACTATCCACATCACGGAAAAACATGAAACGGTGGTGCTCAATGCCACTAATGACCTGGGAAATACAAAATGCAAACTATAATGAGATACACTAGAAGGGCTCAGCACCTGTGGCTCAACGGGCTAAGGCGCCAGCCACGTACACCTGAGTTGGCAGGTTCAAATCCAGCCCGGGCCCGCCAAACAACAATGACAGCTGCAACCAAAAATGGCCGGACGTGGTGGCGGGCGCCTGTAGTCCCAGCTACTTGGGAGGCGGAGGCAGGAGACTCGCTTGAGCCCAGGAATTGGAGGTTGCTGTGAGCTGTGATGTCATTGCACTCTAACCAGGGTGACAGCTTGAGGCTCTGTCTAAAAAAAAAAAAAAGACATACACTAAAAGGGCTAAAAATGAAAAACGATACCATCACATTTTTGGTAGGAAATTCTGGTATACTGTTGGTGGGGTGAAAATTGGTTCGATCACTCCGGACACAGGCATAACCTCTGGCATAGGCACAACCCTGCTGCCATTCCTAAAAAGGCAGCCACATGTTCACTGAAATGTGTACCAGAAGGTCCACAGCTGCACTCTTCACAATAACCCAAACCAGAAAGCAACTCATAAGTCCATCTACACAGTCTAGTCATACAATGATGAAATACTATAAAGCAATGAGAATAACAATATAATTTTCTTTTCTTTTTTTTTTTTTGAGACAGAGTCTCAAGCTGTCACCCTGGATAGAGTGCCATGGCATCACAGCTCACAGCAACCTCCAACTCCTGGGCTCAAGCAAGTCTCTAGCCTCCGCCTCCCAAGTAGCTGGGACTACAGGCGCCTGCCACAATGCCTGGCCATTTTTTGGTTGCAGCCACCATTGTTGTTTGGGGGGCCCAGGCTGGATTCGAACCTGCCAGCTCAGGTGTACATGGCTGGCGCCTTAGTCCATTGAGCCACAGGCGCTGAGCCACAATATAATTTTCTTTTCTTTTTGAGAGGTCTTGCTCTGTCCCCCAGACTGGACTGAACTGTCCTGACCATAGCTCACTGTAGCCTTGAACTGGGCTCAAATGTTCTTTCTGGCTCAGCCTCCCGACCAGCTGGGACTTCAAGTGCACACCACTATGCCTGGTTAATTTTTTTTTGTAGAGATGTGGTATTGCTGTGATGCCTGGGCTAGACTTAAACTTTTGGCCTCAAGCTATGCTCTTGCCTTGGCCTACCAAAGTGCTGGGATTATAGGTATGAGCCACTGCGCACCCCCTAGAATGAACAATCTGTACTTTGTGACAACATAAATGAATCTTACACATAACACTGAGCAAAAGAAGCCAGAAAGAAAGCAGTATATACTGCCTGACTCTCCTTATATAAAGTTTAAACAGAGGCGAAACATCTGAGTTGAGTGGGATGATGGTTGCCCTTGGCTGGAAGGGTAAGAAAAAGGGACAATTTAGAGACTGCAAGGCAGTAAAAAGGAGTTTTCAGAGATCTTATTTCTGTTTCTTTTTTTTTTTTGAGACAGAGCCTCAAGCTGTCACCCTGGGTAGAGTGCCGTGGCATCACAGCTCACAGCAACCTCCAATTCCTGGGCTCAAGCGAGTCTCCTGCCTCCGCCTCCCAAGTAGCTGGGACTGCAGGCGCCCGCCACAATTGTTTCTGTTTCTTGATCTGTTCGCTGGTTATATGGGTGTG
>CAUYRH010182617.1:0-19770 GCA_963574655.1 Perodicticus potto
ATATATATATATATATATACGAAACAAAATAAAAATTTGCTTTTCATATAGTTAAGTATGATTAATTTCTTATTGGCTGCAGTTCATCTTCAATTCTTTTTTTTTCAAAAGTAGCTCATGTATTCTCTTACAGCACAACATATTTAAATAACATGTTTAATGTTCCATCAAATTTGAAACATGAATAAGTATATTACGTTAGATTTTCCTTACATCTCAAATACTTACTGCTGAAGAAGTCAGCCTTCTAAGTTCATTTGGAGCTTAAATTCTCAGTGTGTAGATCTCAGTAATACTTTACTTTTAACTTTATAATGTAAAACTCATTGGATAACTGCGAGGTAACATGTATTGCTTACAATATTCAGTTAGACTCATTGCTTTATAAATACTCTGAGCATCTTCTGAAATTTAGTATTGGTATGTGTGAATTTCCTTAAATTTATTTCTTGTATATTGTAATAAGCCTTCCAATGTAAATACTCTAAGCTATATTCGTGCTTTATATTGGGAATTTTGCCACCACTGTGAAATATTTATTGTTAGTTGCTATATTCACTTTTCTGCTAAACCTCAGATTAATTAGATACCAGGGATGATTAGATAGTTCATCATCTAGCCTGTTATAGCTAAAGAAATTCTGAAAGCAGACAGGGTGCATACTGCTGCGGGTACTTGATCAAACAGCACCCATCCTGTTAATGGACAGCTTTAATTCTTTTTCTCCACAGAGCTAAAGAAAGTCAAGATAGATAAATAGTTTTCTTAATCTGTGTTTGTGCCTAACCTGTTTTATGCCATGCCATACAGAACAATGAACGATCAAAGGTTCGCTGACGATTGATTGATTGATTGATTGCCTTACTTATTAAAAAGATTTATTCTATAAAATATAGATTTAGTTACAAGGCTGCACTCAAGGATCTTGGAAAACCATCTGTAACTCTAGGGCCATGGTTTCTCACCCTGTGCTTTTTCCTTTTTATGTGATTTCATAGATTTTGTTGAAAGTTAGAGAGGTTATCTCAGACACTATTTTTAAAGCAAATTATTAGTGTCAAAGCATAGTTTTAACATTAGGAGAAAAGGTTTGCTCATAGAGAAAATAGCTAAAGAAAATACATGTTATATATCTATTTGTAGACGATGAGACTGTGATAGACATACATTTAAAATGTCACAATTCCTTTTATGGGATGTAAAAATAAAAGCGAGGTTTCGTCTTTCTACTTTTTATGAACTTATGTCTGCTTTAAAGAAAGACACGCTATGTAATATGAATATAAACTTAGTTTTGCAAACGGCATCTGTGAAAGTTGGAACAAACAATGCCATATGCCTCGTGGCTGCTTTCATGATGGTCATTGAAGGCAGCGATGAGTTCTTCACTTGGGGAACTTGAAAATAATTCCATTAGTGGCAGTTACAAATGATTCTCACATCTATTCTCACTTTCAGGATGATGGCTTATGATACGGAGCACAATGCTCACCATTAGTGCTGCTGTGGAGTAATACAAACATATTTTTAAAGTGCCTAAAGAGAGGAAAGAGAGTGAGAATCACGGAAACACTGCCAAGTGGAAGAGGAAGGCCGTGTACTTGTGAAGTGGCTGGTAGCAGCAATAGTGTGAAGGAATAAAAGGATGCAATTAAACACCACTTTATCAGGACTGCAGAAATATAAGCGGTCTTTGTACCCATCTTCAAAACCAGGAACACTATAAAGCGAGGTACCAAGTCAGTTTTACCAAGAAGCATCGACCCCTTAATATCAACCGAGTTCCTTAAAACTTTTGGATCCTATCTGATTTTCTGTATATCACTTTAAAATATCACATTCCAGTCAACCATTCTAGAACATTCAGGAAACTAATGTTTTTAATTCTGTTTTGTCATAAGAATGGATTTTTATTAAATTTTGTAAATAACTAGCTTGCTAGTTATGATAACAAGAATATTAAGTAATAGTTTCTGAACTCCAGAGGAATCTGGTAGGGAGAAAGCATGATTGTTATATCTTTGTTCAGAAAGTATAATGTACCAGGGCAGTAGGGCAATGCCTGTGGCTCAAAAGACTAGGGCGTCGGCCCCATATACCGGGGTGGTGGGTTCAAACCTGGCCCTGGCCAAAAAAATAGTATAATTTATCAAATTACTATAGTTATAGAGACCTTAAAGAAAAGAGAAAATAAAGCTTCCTTAAATAGGAAAAGCAGAATTATTAAGAACTATCAATTTCTTGAACAAAAAGTCATAATATTATAATTAATCATCCTTATCAGTCTTCCATGAAATTAATTGTTCTAATTGTTCCTGTAATAGCAGTTCATGAGCCCATGTTTATTATAATTCCATAAATTCTTACCCAATGTAGTGCTATGATCTTAAAGTTTTCAGAAACCTGTATTTTAGAGAACCTGTTAGAGTAATTTTTGTGAATATTCTTGAAAAGAATTAAATTTAAACTGTAACTATTTATGAAAACACTTTCTGAGAAAATCAGAATAGAATAATAACTTCAGATGACAAAACAATAATGATCGAAGTGAGTGATGGATGAAGAAGAGTAAAATGTTTATGTTAAGAAAGCTAGAATTTGGGTGGTGCCTGTAGCTCATGAGGTTAAGGCGCCAGCCACATATACCAGAGCTGGTGGGTTTGAATCCGGCCTGGGGCCTACCAAACAATGACAACTAAAACCAAAAAATACCTGAGCGTGGGCGCCTGTATTGCCAGCTGCTTGGGAGGCTGAGGCAAGAGAACAGCATAAGCCCAGGAGTTTGGGGTTGCAGTGAGCAGTGACATCACCGCACTGAACCCAGGGCAATAGCTTAAGGCTCTGTCTCAAACAAAAAAAAAAAAAAAAAGAAGAAGAAAAAGAAAAAAGAAAGCTAGAATTCATAGTAACCAACCAGTAATGCTTTGGTTGATCTTCTCAGGAGGTCCCATGTAAGAAAATAACACCATTTAAGTAACTTGATGAAAGGCTATTACCAACACAGGACAAGGTAACTGCAACCTTCCCCCCACGCAGACTTAAATAAGAGCCAAGAGTTGTATCTACTATAGATTTTACACAACGTAAGTAGGATATTAAGCAAATTGAACAAATGTAAGAATTGGGGTAAAAAATACTTCCTTTCTAAATTTATTGCCAATTCATACATCTTTGCCAGTAAATAGCAATAGCATATATCATACAAACATTTTTTCATTATGTATTTCTTTTACTTACTTGAGAAAAAAGGAGCTTATACATAAGCCTAAATTACTATGGATTTAGAAGCTAGTCCTTGCAAAAATATGTTCCTATCCTAGAAAAGATGCCTGACTTGTTCATGTTTACATATTTCACATTAACTCTTAAAATATTTCAAACTTTCAGGGTCACCAGAATATGAGACTGCTCCCATGATCCTCCCCAGGTTAGTCATATTCTATCTTACGAAAACGTACTCCAATTTATCAAATTTTATTTTCAATACATAAAAATCAGTAGGAAGTACATTAGTGCTTCAAGATATTAGGGCAAAATGTTGTAATTGCTTTACCTTTTTTTTTGCAGTTTTTGGGGCTGGGTCTGGGTTTGAATCCTCCACCTCTGGCATATGGAGCTGGTGCCTTACTCCTTTGGGCAACAGGCACTGCCCAACTGCGTTAACTTTTCAAAAGAACATCAGAAAATGTAAATGACCACTGGCTTTTCTGTTTCTAAGTGTTTACCTATGAGGGGAAAATATACACATACTCTTGCATTGATAGCTACAGAAATGACTTCCTGAAAGTTTAAGCTCAATTTTTTAATGTATCATATATATACTTTCTATAGTTTATATTGCTTTTTAATATTTCAAAAGAGGGCATTTAGGATCATTTCATTTTTAATTATAAAGTTTTTCCTTCAATCTAATATTAATAAAGGTTTTAGATTTATCTCAATGATTCAAAAGGCTACTGAATTTCACCATTAACTCTTTCAAGGTAGAATACTTGAATACAAATGGGAAATGGACAAAATGTATCTTGTAATAATGCAGGTAAATAACACAGAATGGTAGGTTATTATTCTATTTGTTCATCAAGGTTAACATAGATAATTCAAAGCATAAAATTATCATAACATTTTAGTTCTCTAAAACTTAAATGATTTAGATGATTTAGTTTCAATGATTATAATACTTAGGTCTGCTAAGGAAATGTCTGCAGATTTTCATGAGCTAATATGTCTTGCAGCCTTCACAGTAGCAAGGACTGGGCCTAAAAGCAATGCTTGCACTTTTTGTGAAATATTACTTGGAGTCAATATATGGTAGTAAAAAATATATCAGTTCTGATCCTCTGGGTTTCTCTTTAGTTTCTATGTATGCCAACTTGTGACATTGGACAGAATTCTAGAAATAACATAAAATAGACATAATAGAAATAATTAAAAGAAACATAAAAATCCCCCATCAATGTGTTTTTGAGGTGTGTATATAATAAATATTTATAATAAATATTTATATTATTATAAATAAATATAATAAATATTTACAAATTATAAAATATATTGTTGGAATAAAATTTTATTTGATCCAACATATGAATATTCATACATTCTCTTTTAGCCTAATTTTACCATCGTATATTAGGCTCTTAAATCCTTCCATCTTGCACACTAATTAAAAGTTACTGTCTCTAAAAATGAGACTGATAATATTTTAGAGAAAAAATATATTTCCACTTGTCTACATCATGATATTTAGTAAGAAAACGGAACTTTTGCTATTTGCTAATTAAACTAATACATCTTACTTAAGCTAGTAGTGTCCAATCTGTACTCATTAGGTTGATGATTTTTTTCTGTAAAGTAAGTTTTTACATTTCTATTTAGAAACTATAGAAACTACAGTACCTAAAAATGATTTGTATTTGTTTCTCTGGTTTATCACTAGAAATCATTGGTATTAAGGAAATATTAAACTGGAGAAGCACCAAAATTATAATTTCTGCTTAGAAGCAAATTCTAAAAACAAAAAACTACATATGTATATCAAACGCTAAATCCTATGCCCTAAGTAAGAGAAAAATATTGTGTTCCTATATTATTTATTTTTTCTACTAGGCTATAATTTAAGAAAAGGAGACTTAATTTATAATACTATTGACATTACAGGAGAAAAGAATAAAACAACAAAGAAAGCACATTATAGCTTTCAAATTTTATCTTCACTTATATTGCCAAGTATATGTAATGATAATCCGTATGCCATTATTCTACATAGAATTCTGCTTGTAAAACTATAATATTATTATAGCCACTTTTTAGGGTATAATCCCTTCATATTAATGCCTCAATATTTCTGACTATAGATAGTGTCAATTCCTCTGTAAACACTGAGTATTAACTAAACCTGGTATAGACAATAAAAATAATATAATGTGACATTAATTAACATTATTATAAAATGAATTTTTTCCTAAGAGAAAATTTTGGATTTTTATTAAAGCTACCTTTTGTACTTGGAAGAGAACATTAATTTCATTAGGTCAGTTAAGAAATGTTAAATATTGGCACTTATAAGTATCATGTACTGCCATTGAGGCATTTATTAATGTAATAATTTACTGAATAGGGTTTTAGTGATATAAAATACCTAATGTTATTTCTGAGTACTTTGTCTAACCTTGCAGATATGGTTTTCAAATCTTTAAATACTTTACATATAGTAACATTGTCTCAGAAGGCGACATTCAGAATGATTTTGACAAAATGAGTCAATTCATTTGTATTCTAAAAATGTATTATTCCAATGAAGAGAACATAATCCAGTCAGCTCTGGAAATTTTGAAATGCTTGGTGGCTGGTTTATTGGCCTGAATGAGCATCAGCAGAGGCTTACACATATCCACCAATGGTATCTATCAGGAAAACGTCAGACTTGAGGTTTCCAACCCACTTAAGTTACAAACTTTTTCTTTCTAAATGCCTGTCAGCTACGCAGACTGTATTCCTGTAAAAAATCGATTTTTATTGTGTCTTTTAAAGTTTTTTTTTTTTCGAATATTGGAGACTTTGGTAAACTTCTCTGTTTATCTTTTTTTCCCGTTTCACAGAAAACAGACATAAAATAGGCAAATAAAAAATTTTAATATTTCATGACTGGAAAAGCATCTGATAACTCCTAGCACACAGATTCTTGATAAAACAGATATGGAGAAAAAGAGTCCAATTCAAGATTAAAATGAGTGATGTGAGACTATGAGAGGCGGGCTCCACCCACCTAATTCTCTGAAAAACTAGTGAACATTTTTAAAAATTAATAAAAAACAATCATAACAAAGTGCCTAGACATCATCATAAGAGTATATTGGCAATAGAAGAAACATTAATTCAATAAATCTACAAAAATGTGTCAAACAACAAGACAGTGGGTGGTCCTTGAAACAATGCCTGCATCTTCCAATCTGGTTTGGTGAGATGGAAATTCCACTGCCTATTGGTGGAGCCAAGAACACACTTTGGTCCTTGTTCCCAGGTGGAGGACGATATCCCTGAGAGGAACAGGGCAGAAACATTTTACATCTTGCCCCCAGTTACCTGTCACGGATACGAAGTTCTAGAGAAATGCACGTAGAGATGGGGGCACCAAACTTCCTCAGAGACCCCACTCAGAGGACAGAGGCTCAACTAAGAGCAGTGCCACAGAGAACAAAGGAGGCGCATTTGTCTCTGCCTCAGCTTGTGAAGTGGGAGTTTCATACCAACAAAGGGAAGCCCAGGAGACCTGTGGTAGTTTCATCACCAATCCCTGGACATTCAGGTCCTAAACCAAGGATATTGCTTAGCTCCCAAAAGAGAAAGCATGCCGGTCCTACTTCCATACCAGAGCTGTATGGAAGCTCCTCCTTTGAAGGAACTAATTTCATTTGCAAAATAGTATGGAAAATCTGATCTAAGGGTATTCTCCAATACGGTGGAATTTGTTGTAAAAGGTCATTTGGAGGTAACTTATGGATTCATTGCATTCATTGTCATTATAAGATGAAGCTAGGTTTGTTTGTTTGAACCAGCCAGTGGTGTGGAAAAAAAATAAGCACTAACTCAGGAGCTGTCCCTTGAAAGAAGCCTGAATTTTTCTAATTTATGGAGCAATTTGAGCATCAGGCTTTTATTAAAAACAACACAGCAATCAGTTAACAATGACTGCATCTTGACAACTGAGCTGGGGAGAGAAAGAGCCAGTCAAAGAGAACCCTACCCAAATAATGGTCAGCCCAGTGTGCTGGTGGGTGTACCCTGGCTGTGCTCCCTGAGGGGCAATAGCAGAGGCATCACGCTGGGAAGGGCAAACAGACTTAATGAAAATAAAGCAGCCGCTCACTAATCAAGTGATCAAGCAAATAACAATAACAGGCCCAGGAAAAGGGGGAAGGAGAGAGGAATTTTCTCCAATATATCATCCAAAATGTCTGGTTTCAAATGAAAAATATGAAGCATGAAGAATAGGCAAATATTATCTCTACATTGGAAAAAGCAGGTGACAAACTACACGCAAGAGAACCAGATGTTGGATTTTACAAAGAATTCTAAAGGCATCATGAATAAACTGAAAGTGCTAAAGGAGACTAGAATTAAAGTAGTAAAGAAAATACTGGCTTGTGGCTCAAAGGAGTAGGGTGCTGGCCCCATTTGCCAGAGGTGGCGGGTTCAAATCCAGTCCCGGCCAAAAACTGCAAAAAAAAAAAGAAAGAAAGAAAGAAAGAAAGAAAGAAAGAAAGAAAGAAAGAAAGAAAGAAAGAAAGAAAGAAAATATAAACACTGTGTCATATCAAATAGATAATACCAATGAAGATACATAAATTATAAAACAGAAAACAGTACTAATTGAAATTATTATTTCGTATGACCTATGACTTTATGTGTAATTCCAGTCTCCATGTGTGTATAAAATAAAATTGTAATCTAGCTACTGCAGAAACATTTTCTCAGAATATCTTGAAAACATGTGCTGTGCCCCTGCAAAAATACACTCTCAGCTCAGAATAAACCTCTTTTAATTATTTTACGGCATTTGTGTTTTCCTCTGTTAATAGCAGTTGAATGAATTTAGAAATCAAAAATAAAATTGGACACTCATATGTGAACAACACATTCTTTTAAAAAGTAGTCAAAATAATAAATAAAAAAATAGAAAACAGTTTGAAATGAATAAAAACCAAAACACAACATATTAACCGTAGAAGTTGCAACTAAAGCATGCTGAGCAAGAAAAGCAAACTCAACCTAAAGAAACCAAAAGAAAGAAAATTATATAGGTTAGAATGGAAATTAATAGCGTAAAGGATGGAAAAACAATAGAGAGTATCTATGATACTAAAAATCTGGTTCTCTAGAGATTAAAAGTCTGGTAAACCTTTAGCTAAATTATATTAAAAATATATCAATTCTATATGAATGCCATGAAGGCTATCTCTCACAGCACGATCAAAATGTTTCTGATTTTATATGAAGCACATTCTGCCCTATGATTGCACCGATGTACACAATTATGATTTAATAAAATTATTAAAAATATATATATATCAATTCTAGCACACATATAAAGAACAGTAAATACCGATTCTTTACAAAGCCTTCCCAAAACAAAAGAGGAGGGACCCCTTCTAAACGTATCCTATCAGACCTTTGATACCAAAACCAGAAAAGGCATCATAAGGAAAGAAAACTACAAATCCCTCTCTCTCAGAAATAGGGACATGAAAATTATCAAAAGAGTACTCGGAATTTAAATACAACAATATATAAAAAGAATGATACAGTAAGATTAGATAGGAACTATTGCATGAAATGTGAGGTTAGTTTAACATCCCAAATTATACTAAGCTAGTACACCAGATCAAGGTTTTACAAAATGAAAACAATATGATCCTCTTAATAGGTTCAGGAAGAGCATTTGACACAACCTAATAATGCTTCCTGGTAACATTCCTCACCTACTAGTCATGAAAAGGGATGTCCTCAACATGATAAAAGGGAAATGAAAAATCAACACTTAATATTATATTCAAAAAGGAGACAATGGATATTTTCCTTCTAAATCTGAAAAATAAAATAATACTTCCTCTTGCTGCTTTTGTAACACAGGAATTCACTAAAGTTGCAGGATACAAGATCAATTTTCGAGATTTCATTGTATTTCTCTATTAGCACATTGAATAATTTCAAAATAAAATTACGAAAGCAATTCCACTCATAATAGCACCTAAACATTACATACTTAGGGGCAAATTTAACAAAAGCAGGATATTTATTTTCTGAAAAACACAAAGCATGTTGACATCAAAGATCTAAATGTACTATAGTAGTTTCGCCTTACACAGGCTTTTGCTTTCCTCCGTCTCAGTGACTGGTGGTGAACAGGGTTCTGAGAATAACAGTAAAGTAAGAAATTTTGAAGAGCAGAGAGAAAAAGAAGTCCCAATGACCTAACTTTTATTCCAGTAGATTGGTATAATTATTCTGTGTATCATTATTGGTGTTAATCTCTTACTGTGCCTAATACAAAAACCAAACCTCATCCTTGGTAAGTAGACAGAGATTAAAACATAGTTCCTTGAGGGTATCATATTATCTGGGGTCTGTGGTTTTAGGTATTCACTGTTTTGTTGTTGTTGTTGTTGTTGACAGAGTCTCACTATGTTGCCCTTGGTAGAGTACTGTGGCATCACAGCTCACAGCAAACTCAGACTCGGTCTTTACTCCCTCACAAAGGGGGATGGGTGTGTAAATGGCAAATATCTTGGATTGGAAAACATAATAGAAGATGGCAATTCTCCCCAAATTCATCTGTGATCAACTGTAACTGTTAAAGTCCCACATAGTTCCTTTGTAGCTTTGGACAAGCTGGTTCTAATTATTCAAAATTACAAGGGACACAAAATAATCTAAAATATCAGGAAAATAGAACAAAGTTGAAGCACTTACATTTCTTGATTTCTAAAGTGACAGCATTTGAGAGAACATCTTTTGGCACAAAGAAACATAGAGTAATGAAATATTAAAGAGTAAAGAATCTTGAATTAAAGCCATGTATCTTTGATCAACTGATTTTTGAGAAAGGTTTCAAGACCATTAAAAGAAAAAAAAATAAAAAACAATATTTCAACAGTGATGCTAGGAGTCTGGATAACAATATACAGAATGATGGAGATTAGGTCCTTACCTGACACCATATGCAAAAAAATAACTCAAAATGGAATTCAGACTTAGATAAAAAAGCTAAATCTATAAAATTCTTAAAAGACAAGATGAGGGTAAAAAATGCATGACTTGGATTTGGCAATGGAAATTCTTTCTATGATGCCCAAAGCACAAGCACCAACAATAAAAATAGACAGTTAAAATAAACTGAAAAAAAATCTGTTTCAAGTGACAGTGTCAAAAAATTTTAAAGACAACTCACTGAATGGAAGAAAATAAGGAGCGAGGGGGGCAAGACACGATCAATTGTAAGAGGGACTCTACCTAACAAATGCAATTAGTGTAAACTGATTTCTTGTACCCTCATTGATCCCCAACAATAAATAAATAAATAAAAAGAAAATATTTGCAAATCACACATCTGATAAAAGGTTTGTATCTAGAATATTATTTTAAAATTCTGCCACTCAATAATAAAAAGACAAACATTTTCACAATGCAGTGTTATCTGTGTCAGGCATTCCTACTTTATTTGTACCTGTGGCATGTGGAACATGTTGTGTCCTGATCATCTCAATGGAGTAAAAAAAAAAGAAAGAAAGAATTGCACGTTGGTTTTTAAGAGTGATGCCAAAGTGGTGGCTTTATGGGTTCCTCTAATATCCCATTTATTAGGAATTACTCACATGGCCTCAATAAAGCCAAGATGCTGCCTGAAAAATAAGGATGACCACATCTATGTATTGAAAGCAATTTTAACAGGCTTTGTGCTCATAGCACAGTGGTTACAGTGCCAGCCACAGACACCAAGGGTGGCAGGTTCGAGCCCAGCCCGGGTTAGCTGGACAATGATGATAACTGCAACAACACCAACAAAATAGCTGAGTGTTGTGCCGGGCACCTGTAGGTCCCAGCTACTCGGGAGTCTGAGGTAAGAGAATCTCTTAAGCCCAAGAGTTTGAGGTTGCTGTGAGCTGTGATGCCACAGCACTCTACCAAGGGTGACATAGTAAGACTCTGTCTCAACAACAACAAAAAAAAAAACAGAAAAAAAAAAGAAAAGAAAGAAAGCAACTTAATAATGTTCACTACATTCCAACATAAAACAATATTTTTAAATGTAACATTTCTAACTTGAAACTCATAAATTCCTTCATTTATCCCTTTAATAAATTTATTAAAAATTATTAAATCCCCAAGGAGAAGCTAATCAGTCAAAAACAATATTCTTTTGAATTTATAAAACACTAAGGAATGAAAATCCCTAATTTGTCTTTTCCAAATTTCCTATTTCTCTTACTCAGAAACAGAAAGAAACATTTCTACACATAACTAGAATTGGGGCTATTTCTTCAACATTTGGAAGCTGTGCCATATGGCAGAGCTGTTTCACCAATTTAACATTAAATGAATCTAAGTCTCATCACACTTTTCAAAAGGTCATTTAGATGTAATAATATTATAAACCTTTCCATCTCCACAGAATTTGCTCAAAACATCCCGCCTCCTGTAGCATTATATATTTTTAAATTATGTGAAATATTTTCCACATTACTGTTGCTAACAATTAACTAATAGAAATTTGAGGTAAAATAAGTGTAAATATTTAGTCCTTTTAATATCTTATCCATGCAACCAGGAGAATACGAATACATATCATGTTTATATTCATGTAAAATAAATGTGTGTAACAATTCATTTTGACAATTCAAGCTTATAAAGCAAATGCTATTTGAGATGAGAAAATTGAGGCATGAAATGAAATTAAATTAGTTTAACTAAAGTATTCAGCTTCACATTACTAGCACGTGATAAAATTTAACTTTAAACTAAATTTGTCTAGCTACAGAAACTCCTTTAGCAATGTGTAAAAGTTTACTGTAGCTGATAAAACTATAGCACTGTCATTAAGGGCTATTACTTGAAGGAAGATATATTGCAGAAAACTATCTTGGATTGCAAATGGGTGTAAGCACAAATGGGAGAATAGGTAAAGAAATCTACTTAGATTCAACTTTAAGCCAATAAATACATAGCTACATCTCCTACTGAATACTTCCCGTGAGTCTCAAATGCAGAGCGTCCAGACTGAGCTAATTAATGTAATTAATGTTCCTTCTAAGCATGGCCTTCATGTTGCTTTCTTTGTGAACGGCATCATCGTCTAACTGGATGCCCAAGTCAAAATCTGTGGTGTTGCTATTGAATTCCACCTCTGCTTCACTAGAAACATACAGCAAAAAGCCCTGCATTGACCATTTCTTTCCTAACAAATCAGGCATTTTTAAATCTGAGAAATTATAAATCTCTTCTCCCTAAGCTTTTTATCCCTGTATTATTCATCCTTCAACCTTCTCCCAAAATCTGCTTAAAATTAAATCTGTTTAGGTTATCAGACAAAATATATTAAATAGAAAACATTTATTATTGTATACAACATAATTCTGTAAACAATTTTAAATACAGAAACAACCAAATCATCAAATCAGACTAATGTATATAAGAAGTCATAGTATTAATTTTGACTAGTTTCTTACCAACACAAGAATCCCAAGCATTTCCCAAATGTCCCTGCAGGAGAAGAAGAAAACAGATGACTACGTTTGGCGGCTGAATCTCCTTCTCCTTTCCAGCCGCCACTCATCACACCGTCCTCACAAACACAGATGCTCCCGCCTACACTTTATAACATACCTTTACATGCCATGCCCATTTTTATGAATTATTAATCAGGTCTTGTTCAATTGAAATATTCTTTTGGCTTCCCTACCGCATTCTTAAATTAAATACCAAATTAAAAGACCATCATCTTTTCTAAAGATATCTCAATAGTCTTTGGTAAGTGACCATTCTCCATCATTTCACCCTCATCATTTAATATTGTTCTTATTACTTGGCTGATCATTCTCTAGATTTTAACTTCTTCATATGCATGCACCATTTCATCATTTTCAGTACTCTAAGCCAACCCACATACATGAGATATAGCAGAGTCTATTTTCTTAAATATACATTGACAGCTATTAGAAATTTGCCATAGTGTTAATAGTTTCTGTTAGTTCTTATAAATTCTATTGTTTTTCCTTATTCACAAATAATCAGGTACAATAAAATTATATTCCTTAGACAATGAAACCCATCTAATTTTGAATTAGAAATTAGAAAAAGGAGCCTGCATCAGGAGTTATGCTATCATTGAGCTCTAGTTTAACATTCGACTGTTCTTAATGTTAATTTCTTTGTTCTTGACTTAGTAGTAAACTTCATTAGAATTTTCCAAGAAAGTCAAGAAGTGTGATTTAGAAAAACTCATGCATTTTCTTTTTCCATGTTTGAAGAGCTTTTAAAAAACAAATCTCAGGTAAAAATAGGTATTTATTAGTGCTAACAATATGTAATATTTTGACTGTTTTAGGTCAGACAAAAGTTCCTATTTTTCTTTATGCCATGTAAAACATTCCACACCTGAAGTTTCAACTACTAATTTCTTTTTATCTTCATTAATTAAATTAATTGGCATTGGCCCCAATAGCCATGAAGGTCTCTCTGCAGAAAAGAAAAGTGTATTATTCTATCTGTAAGATCCAAAGAATTTCTCTGTCCTATATTATAGAAAAATGATTGTATTTATTTATAAAAAAACAAACTGTGTATATCACATGAAAACCAGTCATGGATGTTAACACATAGCTGATAATATTTCCTCAGGAAAAAGGTATGTATAACAGATAAAAAATATTCCTCTACCACATTGCATTGTTACTATCTCCCCATTTATTCTATAATAATTTCAAGTGATGGGTCAGTTCACTGAATGTTTCATTGACATTTTGAAACTTTTAAAATATTGTTTTTCTATATATAACACTATTACTATTTTATGTATTATTAAATCAAAGGGATTTTATTAAAATTATATGTAGCTCATATAAAAATGCATGAAAGTGCTAGGATTATAGATTTCTCAGATGACTTACTTAATGTCTGTATAATTTGTCTATATCTACAGCATTGTGTTTATAGTCTGATATCAATAAAATAATTTAAAGAACATAAATCTTAACTGTTGCATATGAGATAAATTTGGCTAATTACAGAAAAAATATTAACCATGCATTTATTTAAAAATAACCTTTTAATGTTTTATGAGTAAGAACTGTTTTTGAATACTACTTTTATATTTGAGAATTTTCAAATAAATTGTAAGAAATAAAATCTTAAGGTTGAATAATGATTTATTGGAGTGTGACAAAATATTGTGGCAGGTATAAGAATGACAACAAGTATAGTAAAAGAAAACAAATTTCCGTCTGTAATCCCAGCTACTCGGGAGGCTGAGGCAAGAGAATCGCTGAAACCCAGGAGTTGGAGGTTGCTGTGAGCTGTGTGATGCCACGGCACTCTACCAAGGGTTATAAAGTGAGACTCTGTCTCTACAAAAAAACAACATTCTGGTGCAGATATCTTTATTGTGATGTGATTTTTGGTCTTCTGGATATATACCTAGTAAAGGAATTATAGGATCGAATAGCAGATCTATTTTTAGATCTCTAAGTATTCTACAAACATCCTTCCAAAAGGAATATATTAGTGGAATACTATGCAGCCTTAAAGAAAGATGGAGACTTTACCTCTTTTGTGTTTACATGGATGGAGCTGGAACATATTCTTCTCAGCAAAGTATCTCAAGAATGGAAGAAAAAGTATCCATCTGCTATTTGAAAAAAATTGTTTTCATAAACTTAGAAAGTCAGGCATAGCCAAGTTATCAACCTACTTGCTAGGAAAGGTGAGAGGCTTATCTTCTGGGTACAGTGGGCTTACTGGTTTAATTATTTATTTAATTAATTTACATACAAACATGGCAGTTCACATTCTATGAAAAAATGTATGAGAAAAAAAAGTAAATTCATAATATGCATTTGCATTGTGGAGAGTAATGCTGCAGAAGCTGTGTTTACAGATAGGAGGCTGTCATTTTCACGTGGGTGTGCCTCTGCCCGTGATCCCATCTGGGGCAAGAGCAGTTCTTGTGGCCGTCTTCCCTCTCCTCTGGGCCTGGGTGCACAGCCCCAGAATCCAGGGGAAGGGTCACTGTGTGGCATTGAAAGAACAGTAAAGAAGTTTGGCAACTCCTGGATTTTTGACATTCCTTACGCTTTGGGTGACTTCAACAGACTTATATGGTAATCTGGAAGTGGAAAAGGAGTAACAAACACACTCTTGGTACAGGGTGTCTGCAATGCATTGTATGTGGAGAGCCAAGCATCTGATTTTAATATTCACTAAAAGAAGCCTTCTAGTCTTTCTGTGTCTCTGCAGAAGAGAGATGGAGACATTCTCATCATCCAGTTATTTTCAAGACACAGTAGTGTTCTATGAACTGCTTTGGTTTTCTCTGAGTAAAATAAGCTCTTGGGAAATCCATAGTGTATAAGCCCTCAGTGGCAAAGTATGTATCTAGTGGCCACCTGATTAAAACATGTTTTTATTTTGAGGACCCTTGTCCTTTGGGTGAGGAGGAGCCCTGGCTGTTATGGCCATCACCCCTGACCTGACAGGGTTGGTTTAGTTACTCCGCTTGGCTGACCCAGACCCTTGCCTAACACCCTGCCCCCACCTCCCCATCCCAACATGCACCCTTCTGTGTCTGCATGTCCGTTTGAAGAGAACAGCCTCACCAGGACTTGAGCCTGTGCCTCTGTCCTTCACAGAAAGGTGGTGATACCTCTACACTGTCTAGAACCTACTAAGACTGTCTTCTGCTTTCATTTGACGTGACAATCAAATTGTGAAAGTTCTACGTGTTTCTAATTAATATAACTTCAAAAAATATCTAGAATCCATAACATTTGATTTTTGAGTGATTTTTAACCTAACATACAACACAGACATAAATGATCAGAATATCCAGTGTTTAGGGTCGAGGAAGAAATTTGAATGGTGTTTCATCGTTCACAACAAGTTGCTTTACCAACCAAGACATTCTCCTCTTAGGTTGTTTTGAGGTTGTTTGTATATGTGAGCATATAACTTGAATACTTGTTTCTCCTGTTTTTTAATGTAAATACCTCCTTATTTCCTCCTCTTTTCACAACAATGTTACTTACCTTCCAAAAGGAACTCTATTCACTCCAATGAATATATTTCTGCTTTAGTTTCACAAAAGTATCCATTTTAGTCCCTCCAATGTTCCTCTATCCAGCTACATTATTTAGAAGTCCTGTGTATGGAGGAAAGATAACCACAGAACAAAAACCCATGATGACTGGAACATAATGAAAAGAAGGAATAATGATAAAAATAGGTATGAAAATCAGTTGGATAGACAACTCAGTTGTTTTTCATTTCACTCTTCTAGCATCATTCAAGATTCTATCACATTACGAGCAAGTATTAAGGAAGCAAGGCAGATTTTTAAAGTAAACCAAAAATATAAGTTTGCCTTCCAGGTGGACATCAGAATCCCCAAGGAGATGAGAGTGATGATGATGATGTGTGTGTGTTCACTGTGAGTTAGGATACCCGCATTTGTGCTTCATCTTAGATCCACTGAATCAGCATCCATGTAGCATGGACTCTATGACCACACTTACACTGGAAACTGATTTTTGTTTGCATCTGTACTTCCTTAGATGTGTTGGTTTAAAAGTTGCCAGTCCAGAAAAAGAAAGGCCTTATTTTCATTGGCACCATATCTAATTGCATGGTCTATTCAACTTTAATTTTGCAAACTTGAAAAATAAGGTTCATTTTATGTATAGTGTGCAAAGAATTTAAAAAATTATATGAAGCATACAAAGCATCCTTGAAACGTATCCGGGATTAACTTCATTGGCCTAGCAAGTGGAAAGGGTTCTTTCTGTTCCGCCATTTCTTACTGAATGCTAACCGTGTGATAGGCATTGGGCTCAGTAGAGGGACACTGTCCTCTCATAAAGACTTGATGGACCCCATAGTCTAACAGAAAATATTTCATTCAATGTCAGAAATCATTTACTAGTCACGACTTTGATGAATTTATGTACTTATCAAATTTATATACCATGTCCATTGAAATATAAGTTTAATTCAACTATTCAAACAAATTATTTGACCTGGATTTTTTTATGTTTTTAATTGATTAAAATAATCTTCTAGAAAAGAGTAAAATGTGCTTAGTCCCTGAAATGTCTACTTCTCTCTACCTAAGGCTCTCCTAATCTGATGGAGAAAAAAATCAGTATGTTGCTCAAAAATCTGGTCATTGAAAGGCAATTAAGGATTCATAAAGCATCAACATGCTTAAGAGAATTCATATGTAAACAGCTCCATAATACAACAAATCTTCTTTCAGCCTAATATAAAATGATGTTTTTAGTACTGATATTTTTAAATTTTTAAAAGGAAAGTGTTCATATCTTCCATATACAAGGGAAATATAAGTTTAAACAATTTGAGATGGTGGAACAATATGGTATAGTCATTAATTATATACAGAGAAGTTTAAGGAAACTGAAATTTCGTTTTCTTTGTGTAAGTTGTGTAAAATACCTCAATATTGTTAGTTTGGAGGTAGCTTTGCTAATATTATATCTCTATTCTGCTTCCTGTGACCATATTGTTATATCTGCTAGAGACACCCTATATCCTTCCTAGTCCCCCCAAAACTATCCACAGACACTCAGTGCAAAGCATAAATGTTTTATCTGCATCGAAGCTTCCTATCCTTTCAAAGTACATCCTTCCTTATTATTCTATACTTTAACACCTATTCTTTCCTTATAGCATTTACCATATTTTGTAATTATTTAATTAATATATTTATATACTTTTGCCTGTTTTTCCTATGAACTTTAGGAAGCAGGGTGTGTGTTGGTTTTGCTAAATATTGTACCCTAGGGCCTATTACATCGTACATTTGGAATGTATATAACAAGGAGGAATTGCAAGTAGCTGATCCACATTATCATTTCACTGAAATTCCAAAATGAGTAAACATAACACAAGAACAAGTATTTTGGTGAGAAATAATCAATTAAAATGATCAATAATTGTGTTAATATAAAGAACTATGTAAGTAGTTATAGTTAGTCAAGATTTTGTAAGTTTGAACTTAAATATACATATATTTAAGTAGAAATATATACATATATTTAGGTTAATACATACCAACTAAATATTCTGTAGTGGAATAAAACCTATGTGTATGTCCAGCTTTGGGTATTCATATTAACCACTATCTGGATTTGGGAGTCACTATAAAAAGTAAAATTTTAGAAGCAAAGTTTTTAGAGAATTAATGGTAGTAATTTTTCTTCCATTGACTTCTTTCTAAAGTAAAGAGAGAAAAAATGCCTCCATCATGCTTGCTGGCCATATAAGCTCTCCCAAGACTTCTTTATAACTGCTGGATCTGTAGTGGACAAGTAGATTGCCAGTGTCAGATTGCATTAAGAATTACAAGTTATGTTACAAAAGTTGTTAAATTGCTAGAAAAGAATCTAAATCAAATAAAATAGCTAAATTAATAGATAATGAAATATTCCATTGGTTATTTTAACAACTCACAGAATAGTATCATTTATCAACTAGTCCATTTATCAGCATTTGATGTCTATTTGACGTCTTCAGAAGTTTCATGACAAACCAAAGACCTAACAGTGTTTGATACATATAATGAGCTCAAAGTACAATATTTGCTATCCTCACTCACTTCCAAAAATACTTTATGTTGTACAGCAGTAGCCAGTGCACTCCCCTGCTATGCACTGAAGCATGTGGGGTTACGAGACCACACATTCAGTATCAGGGTGGCTATGCATAACTAGCTTGGCTCAAGTCTTCATTCAAAGATGAATTACAGGTAGCTGATCCACATTACCATTTCACTGAGATTCCAAAATGAGTAAACATATCATAAGAAGCAAAATTTTGATGATAAATAATCAATTAAAATGACCAATAATTGTGTAAATATGAAGAGCTATGTAAGCAGTTATATTTATTCAAGATTTTTTTTATATTTTTTACATATACATGTGCTTATTAGGTTTCCACTTTTTGCCTTCACAGAATTAAAAAGGCTTAAAATTTAATAACAATAACAATGTTTAAAGTAAGACAAGAAACAAAAACCTTGTAAAGAATGAACGAAGATAAGTACATTCAGAAAAGAAATCAAATGATTGCTGCATCAAAATAGTAAGCAATAATAATAATAATAATAATGCAAAGAAAGTAACCTTCATATTGTCAGATAAGAGTATGTCTATTATAGAATGCTTTGACTCTGAGGCTCAGTATGGAGTCATCAGTTAACTTCTTCTTATATTTTTTTTCCAAAGTTTCAAAAAATAGACAAGCAATATTTCTAAATAAAAGTAGAAGATAATTTCAAAAAACAGATAATGCCAAATCTTTTTTTTTTCCATAGAACAAAACCGATTTTTATTGAACTTATGAAAATAACTGTATTGTCAGAAATTAAGAATACTTACAAATGGTTTTCAAATTCTGGAGAAATCAAGGAGAGAGAAAAAAATAAATGTTTTAAATTTTGCTTATAAGTACATACATTGCTGAAAGCTACAAATAGCACAAGAG